>PVJL010012206.1:0-38457 GCA_004026885.1 Lyroderma lyra
CACCCCGCCCGGCTCCAGGTTCGGAGCGTCCCTGTCGCCCGCCGATCTTTGAATGGCCCCCTTTGCTAGTCTTCTTTTTTTTTTTTATTCATTTTTATTGTTAGACTTATTGGGGTGACATCTGTTAGCAAGGATTACATAGGTTCTAGTCTTCTAAAGGCGAAAACCAATCGTGTTGATAATTTTGAAACGTAGCTTATATTGCTTCTTCACTACTTCATGAAACGAGACCTGCGGTGGACCTAAATAAAGTTACTGTCATTTGGAAAGTAGGGCAGGTGACTGACACAACTGTCGCGTGATTTGAAAACGCCTGTGGTTTCTGTTGGGGACCAAGACACAGCTCCTCCTCCTACTGCGCTTTGCTACCTCCTTTCGTCACGGGAAGAATGGCTAAACTTCAGCTAGAGCTTAGTGAAAATCAAGGTTATTTTTCCCATTCAGGTTCACAGCACTCCTGAATTCTGATCAGGGACCCCCATGTACAGGATAATAGTTTGCAGCTGGGCGGTTTCTCATATTTGAAATTTCATAAGGAGGGCTCTGGTGGTCCTGACTAAGGTGTGTAGTTGGAGCTCCTACACATGAGAGGGCGGAGACAGGAATGCCAGAAGTCCGGCTGAGCTGTCTCCACGTCACCATGCACATGGTGTCTTATCAGGCCTTCAGGAGGGGAGAACCAGGTTGCAATGATTCAAGCCTAGAACACATTTGTTGAGTTTCAATATTGTCAAAGGAACACACAGAGAGGATTGTGACATATCTGCAGATATTAGCATTGCAAAAATCAGAGTTGTTTTTAAGGCAATCCAGGTTTACATTGGGGGCCAAATCAAATAGAGCAACCCAGTTAGTTTTGGTTTGGTTCAAGGTGTAAAGTAGGATGCCCAATTTGTTCCGGTTTTAGCACCCAAAGTTCCACATCCTGGGATCCCCCTCAGTCCCGGCAAACAGGACAGTTGGCTGTGGGACACAATAGGCCTAGTCGGAAGGAAGCAGACAAATGTCATTTTTGTTCCACAGTTTGCACTGTAGATGGAAGGGTGGTGTTGTGGGGTACTTTACTAAGAGTGGCTCACCTGCAACACAGTCACCCACACGATGGAGCTTCAGCTGGCACACAGAGCAGACTCAATTAGTCTGCATGCCTATGTGTCCTATTTACAGACGTTCTGCACAGACGTGAAAGTGCCTATTTAATCATTGTTTCCCTTATAGTCAAGTTAAACTTTACATATTGAAACACATGTTACTACGTTATTATACTTTATTTTAATTTTTAATTGTATGGATATGTAGATTAAGTTCTTTGGCTATCCCTTCACTGGAAAGGATGTTATAAAACCTTTGTAGTAAGGAGAACTTTTCTGATGGGGCTCTGACACGCACCTACACCTACCACAGGTAAAACTAGGACCCTGAGCAGGGGGAGGGGCCAAGCAGAGGAGAACCTTCCCAGGTGGTGACAGCTGACCGGATTCTTGACAGAGAGGGCAAAGCAGATGATGGTGTAGAGGAAAAGCAGTTCTGGGCAGGTAAACACAGGTATCCCTCAAGGCAGGCTGAGAGGTGTGTGGGGAGTAGAGAGAGGTGCTGGGGGAAGGGAAAGCTACACAGCAGGGCAGGTTGACATAGTTTAACCATAGAGGACCTTGAGTGCCCAGTTAAGGAATCTGGTTGCCTGCCTCAAGGCTCCATAGGGTCTCTGAAAGGTGTAAGCAGTCAGATCTACCCATCCATTCAGCCGGTGGGGTGTCTACTCTGCACAGGCAACCCATCAGGTACTTGGGACAGGCAGAAACCAGGTCCCTGCCAGTAGAAAGTATACAGTCTGGAAGGAGGTAGATTTACATTAACTACCCTAATAGCAACACCCAGCACCAACACTGAGAGAACCAAGGATGGGCCACACAGGCCCTGTTCTTAACCCTTCACAGCTGTCATTCATTCTGCTCAGTAACCCTCTGAGGCAGGACCATCATTATTTCTATTTTACGGATGGGGTAAGTGAGGCAGATTGAACCTAAGCAACCTGCCCAAAGTCAGGCAGCTGCTAAGAGGCTGGGCTAGGACTTGATTCCAGACACTCTGGCTCTGGACACCATGCTCTTAACCATTCCCCTTGTGAACCCTGAGTGCTGTGATAGAGGTTCAGAGGGGACAATGGGAGGGGTGGCCAGTATCCAATGGAGGCTTATAAAGGGTGTCCTGGCTGCAGTCTTTGGGTCAGGGTCAAGGGAGGTTGGGAAACCACCTTTGTGAGAGAGGAAGAAAAAGACCCCCCATGAGGCCAGCCTCACTCAGTTCCATGGGAAGGGCTCTCTGAGAGGCCTGGGGACCCCAGGGATAGGCAGTGTCTCTGGAGCTGCCCCTGGTCCCCTTCTGCTTGCGGGGTTACACAGTCTCGACTCAGAGATACAGTGGCCCACTTCCCTGAGGTCCCTGTTCCAGGGCCATTGGCCAAACTCTCCCATCCCTGGCTCCACTCTTCCCAATCCCCTGCCCAGACACCCACAGCCGTGCTCCTGAGGCATTTCCCAGGAGGAGCTGAAGGCTGAATCCTGTGTAGGTGCATCTGAGATGCTCAGATCCCCAGGTCCTTCCCAACGGGACAGCGTGCCTTTCAGGCCTGAAGACCAGGCACTGAAGCAGAATACTAGGCCTGCTCCTCGCAGGTTGGGAGGCTTACCACAAAGTCAGGTGGTTACAGTGAGTTACCTCATAGTTCAAACAGTAAGCTACAGACAGGTCAATTAATAAGTTCATCAATAATTCTGAAATTAGCAATATTAGCATGGACAACATTTGTTACTTCTACAGAGTGTGCTGGGCCAGGATTTCTGCTGGCCAGGACTTTCACAGGCTTCTTCAATGTATGCCAGCCTTTGCCTAGAATACCAGGGAATCCCAGACTCTCGGGGAGCCTCATTTAATTGTCAAAACTCCTTTTGAAGGAAGTAGGGACCACTCAAAAGTTGAGATGGAAAACGGCATTCATTACATGCTTAAGCACCAGAGAGCTGGTGAGACGGTCTATTATTGAGTCATGCTTGTGACCTGATGGGGGGGTTTTGGGAAGCATAGTGCCAGGTGCTGGGGGATTTTCAGAGTCCGGGGAGTTTACATTCAGGCTGTTGTCTGGGGGTTGGTGATGAGCTGACTTGCAGAAGTGTGGTCACTGAGGGCCATTGTCACTCATTGATGACCACACAGTTTGAAAACAGGTTCTGTGGTTTCTTGTCTACACAGTAACAGGCCATGTGGGAGCTATTAATTCTCACCCTTCCCAATCTCTGGCTAAAGTGTTACCCGCCAACAACAGGCTTCCTGGCCAACGTCTTCACTGCTCTGACTCGAGACCTTTGCGAGGAAGAGGAATCATGGAAGATGGCAAACAGGACATGTTTGTCCCAAGTGATGTCAGCTGACTCCAGGAAGCATGGTGTCCCCCTGTGCAGGAGCACCGCTATTGCCCACGAGCAGTGGGGAACCACAGTTCTCTGGACCTCTTGCCCTCTGTCCTTGCCTGCACCTCCCAGGGTCTGCTTAGTCCACCTTTAGAAAAGGATGGTGTGAGAGAAGAAATACTAATTGTGCAGGTCCACAGTCAGGGGGGAAGGGATGCTGGGGGATGGGTGGGGTGGAAGGAGAGAGAGGAGGGCAGGTGGACAAGGGCTCCTGGCCTGCAAGGATTCAAAGCTTTGGTGATCATGATACTGGCTGGGAAACCTGCTTTATGGCAGCAGACCTGTCTCCAGGTAGCAAGGGACATGGCTAGGACCCGACAACTTTGGTGGGACAGTTAGCCTTTCAAAGCTCAAAGGCCTCTCAGAAGGGCCAGCTCCAGGGCAAGTCTCAGGTCAGCGCTCCCTGGCTGGAGAGAAGTCATCTCTCTACCTTCGCCCATAGTGCTGCCCCTTCACGCTCATGTCTGCAGCTGGACACTTCTCTCTGACCCTGCAGACATGACAGCAGGAGACAGGAGAGACAGAGGACTCAGAATCTGTGAGTGGCCCACCTCAAGTGTCCCTAACCCAGGAAAATCATCCTGTGACCCCAAACAGTCACTCTACCTGACTGCCCCCATGATGCAGCCCACACTGGCTTCCTACAGTGCTGAGACAGGATGGGAAGTGAGATGAGAGGAGGCAAGAGAGAGGAGCTGTTTCTAGCTCTTGTTGGGGGGTGATTACAGGGTACTGGGTGGAGAAGACCCAATGATTGTGGACCCCACCTTTTCCCTCCTTCTGTGAGGCCCACCTCATACATTTCAAAACTCCCTAGTGCAACAGGCAGATGAGGACAGGACAGGAAGACAGGAGGATGAAGACAGGAGGAGAGGAGAAAAGGAGGAAAGTAAGACAGGAGGAGACGACGATGAGGGGAGGAGGACAGGAGGATCACTCCTCTGAGGGCAGAAGGACCAGGCCAGCGATCATCCCCAGAACTGAGTCCTTACCCAGAGGGCAAAATCAGGCAGAGCGCTGGATGTGTGGCTCTGCAGCAAACTGGAGTCCTTCTGGAGGTCCTCCTCTCCTCGTGAAGACTTGTCCAACCAGTCCAGAAAGGGTTCCCCTCTGACCTCACCATGGGACCCCAAGGAGCTGCTGCATGTGACAAAGCTGAGAGTCTTCCCTGTTGGTTCCAGAAGAAAATTCCGTTTTTTTTTGGGGGGGGGGGATCCCCCCTCATAAACTTCAAAGGAATAAACTTTCCACTTCTTATTCATGTTCCCTTCTTGGAGACATTACCACCTACCCAAGTTTGTTACAAAGTGAAAAGCTTGGTGATAACCATGTATGTTATTAATAAAACAAACAAATGTCAACAACGGGACCATGAAAAGATAGAAAATATGTGAAAAGACAACCGGTTAGGGGCAGCTTACATTTTTGACTTACCTGTGTTTTATAGCAGCCAATGAAAAGTAGGGTTTGACAATGCGAGATGGGCATATACAGAACTCTAACCTGTATGTGAAACTTTATTAACTCCCATTACGTAATAAAATCAGACCAGAATAAATCAGTTTGCCAATTACAAGACAGTTTGAAGAATTTTTTTCTTAAAAAATAGATGCTGTGATCCATACTAACCCCACCATCTCTCTTGGGACTTCCCAGCAGCTCTATCCTGCAAGGAGAGGGCTAGAGTCCTGGTGGCCACTCCATTAGCCAAAGAGGAGATACAGTCTGGGGCCCATACTGGGGACCCTTAGCTCACTAGGCCTGGCCTTAGAGCAGGATGAGACTCTCCAGCCCCCCTCCCCTCAGCACCTGGGACCTGAGGTCACTCACATTGGTCTACCACGGTTGGCGGAGCGGGGACCTAGGACTGGGAGAGAGGAGTGTGGGCCCCAGGGCACACCAGGAGTTGGTAGCTACTATCCTGGCTTTGGAGGTAGACCATGCTGTCTCAAGGCTCAGGAAGCAGCTCCATACAATTCTGGGGAGAAGCATAGGGTACAGACACAACCTGGAGATTGGTCCCCACCACGTCCCACTGGGGACTAGGTAGCAAGGAGTAGCCATGTGGTGTCTAGTGCCACTCACAGGAGAGGTGGCCTGGTGGTGGTCACGACCCACTGAGGATGCCAAACCATGACCACCCCTCACAGCCTCCAAGAAGTCCAGTCATTTGGGATGAAGTGGAAATGCTGAGGCAGGTACCTGGGACCCATCCCACCCAGACAAGTTATGGGGTAAATATGCCTCAGGGGGTGTATAGTCCCTCCTTCTCCCCCCACCCCCAGATCTAGGAGCAAGGAAGGATTTCTGAGGTCTGAGCACAGGAAGTAAACCGAAAGGCAGCTGCCTCCAAGAGTAAGAGAGGGCAACTTGCCTCAAGCCACATCCCCTCTCCCGGCCCAGTGGGGCCATTTTCAGACACCTAGGATGCGTGAGGGTACTGCCTGCCCCTGCTGGACCAGATGCCCCACACCCAAGCTCCTGAAGGACTTTTTCTTTTCATGGCATCACTGCCTCTTTCCCAAGATATCCTGTACTCGAGGGGGGTGGGAGGTGGAGCCCTGAAACTGTCTCAGTCTCCCGCTGCAGGAAGAGACAAGGTAAAAGGAAGCCATTTACAGCCACCCCACACTCCTGCCTGGTTTAGGAGTTGTGATTACTGAGCAGGGCTGAACCAAGGTCAACCAAGGTTAAAGGATAAATGTGGGAGAGAAAAGGGAGTGGGCAGAGTGAACCAGGGAAAAAGCAGGGACAAGGGCAAGTGCAGAAGACAATGAGGATGCAAGGGAGGAGACACCCTCTCCACAGGCCGGCGGCGACCAGGCCCAGGTGAGTGGATGTGCTAGGAAGATTCGGGCTCTGCTCTGCCCGCTTCCAGATACAGCAGAGTCTTAATTACCTTCTCGGGGTAAAATAAAGATCTGCCTTAGTACTTGAGCCAGCGAAATGGGGTACTTCAGCACACGACGACCGGGCTGGGTCTCTATAGATACCCCAGCTGGGCCCATAGCAGGGGACAGGGCACAGTGTAGACATGCAGTTCTGCTCTTCCTGTGATTTTCTGCCAACACGGCCTGGGCTGCCCTGAACAGGGGGTTGCAAGTATGAGGGGGCCCCTACATTTCATTTTTGGAGGTTGGCAGTGGCCTGCACTCATGCCCCGCAAAGGGGTCTCCGCTACAAGTGTCCATGGAGATGGGGTGTGAGCCCAGTCAGAGAAAGCAGGCAGTGATTTAGAGTCTAAATTTTAGACCCAGACCCTTGTGTCGGGTGACAGGTGGTTTGGTCCTCTGGAATGCCATCAGGATTGCGAAAACCTCTGCTTACCTAGATGTTTGACTCCGTGGGTGCTGCATTGCCCTGCTAAATGGAAAATCGATCCCTGTCTGTTGGCTCTCAGTCCTTAGGGACGACACCCAGGAACCTGTGGCAGCTGGAAGTGGAGGTAGTGGGGGAAGGAAGTCCCTGAGCTTGCAGTCAGCGCCAGAGGAAAATTTGCACTTTTGGACAATGAATTCCTGAGGGGAGGGGGGATTTCGGAAGAAGCTTCTCTGTTTTAGTTTGGTTTGCTTTGGTTAATGAGGTAAGGGGTGTTCAACAAGACATGTATAGATCAACTAAGCCACTTCCTCCTTTTCAGACTGGGCATAGGTTGGGTTGCACCCCTCGCGGACCCTCAGGGGCCTGCTCGGCCTCATCACTGTCCCCTTCCTGGCGCAACCTCCCCTGCACTCAGACTTTTCACTTCCAACGGGGATCCCTGGAAGGCAGTAAGGGGGGCCTGGGACCCCTTGTGCAGCCTCTGAGGAAGCAGCAGCTAGGAGGCTCCTTGAATGAAAGACTTGCAGAGGCGAGACTGCTGGGGGCGCCAAGAGCCCCACCACCCTCCTCAGAGGAGGTGCTGCTGCTTGGAAATTTTCTCGTGCATCCCTTGTGACACCTCTTGTCCCAAGGTTGGGATAGTGAGGCGGGGATGGAACTCAGGTTAGCCAGGAAGCCCAGGGAGTTTAGATCTTCAGAGTCACCACTGTGGGAGACAAGCATTCGATGATCCCTGACCCAGGTGGCCAGTGTAGGAGTATACCTAGAGGTTATGTGTCCAGAGAGGCTGGGTTCCAAGAGCTTTGGCTAAGGGCTTCTGCGGGTGCCCGTCCTGAGCTGGGACTGCCGCGGCTCTCATATTCTTTACTCTGCTCCCCTCCCTGGACTCCCTTTGCCCCATGGGGGAGCTCAGTATAGTGGGGACAAGGTCTCTGAAGTGTGTGTGTGTGTGTGTGTGTGTGTGTGTGTGTGTGTGTAGGGGTGGGGTGGGATGTGAGAACTGAGAATCCCCTCTCAGCCTTCTTTCCTTCCTCTGTCTTTCAGAGGCTGGGTTCACGTGGTCCTCCTTTCCTGGTATATCCCAGAGTCTGCAGGAATTTCTTAGATTCAAGATGAGTCTCCAGCTTCTCCCATCTTGGCACTAGGTAGGTGCCCAATAAATGTCTGCACAGAATTCTAGCTTCCATATCTGAGGAGTCTAACAAAAAAGCAGAAGCAAATGTTCCAAAGACTCCACCAGGAAACTATTAGAAACAATAAACGAATGCAGTATAGTTGCAGGATACAAAATCAATGTACAAAAATCAATTATATTTTTATATACCAACAACAAAACCTCAGAAAAAGAAATGAGAAAATCAATACCTTTTGTGATCGCAACAAAAAGAATAAAATACCTGGGAATTAATTTAGCAAAGAATGTGAAGGACTGATATACTAAAAACTATAAGACACTATTAAAAGAAATTGAAGAGGACACAAAGAAATGGAAAGATATTCCATGTTCATGGCTTGGAAGACTTAACATTGTTAAAATGGTGCTATTACCCAAAGCAATATACAGATTTAATGTAATTCCCATCAAAATCCCACAAATATACTTTCAAGAAATAGATTTTAAAAATTATCAGATTCATATGGAACCATAAAAGACCCTGAATAGCCAAAGCAATCCTACACAGAAAGAACAAGAATGGAAGTATCACACTCCCCAATTTCAATCTATACTACAAAGTGTCAATAATCAAAACTGGGTGGTATTGGCAGAAAAACAGATATACAGACCAATGGAACAGAATTAAAAACCCAGAAAGAAACCCACAAATGTATGGATTGATAATTTTTAACAAAGGAGTAAAAAAATATACAATGGAAAAAAGAAAGCCTATTCAGTAAATGGTGTTGGGAAAATTGGAAAACCACATGAAAGAATGAATCTCAACCGTGAACTGTCACCATATACCAAAATTAACTCAAAATGGATTAAAGACCTCCACATAAGACCCAAAAACAATAAACTTTATATAAGAAAACATTGATACTAAACGTAAAGACCTTGGGTTTGGAGAAGACTTTATGAGCCTGATCTGAAAGGCAGGGGAAGTAGCAACAAAAATAAATGAATGGGACTGTATCAAACTAAAAAGCTTCTGCACAGCAAAAGAAATCATCAACAAAGCAAAGAGACAAGCAACTGCATAGGAAAAAATATTTGCAAATGACACCTCTGATAAGGGACTAATATCTAAAATAGATAAAGAACTTGTATGATTCAACAACAAAAATACAAAAAATCCAATTAAAAAGTGGGCAAAGGATTTGAACAGACACTTCTCCCAGGAAGACATACAAATGGCCAACAGACATATGAAAAAATGTTCAACTTCATTAGCTATTAGGGAAATGCAAATAAAAACCACAATGAGACACCACCTCACACCTGTTAGAATGGCTATTACCAACAAGACAAGGAATAACAAGTGCTGGAGGGGATGTGGAGAAAAAGGAACTCCCACACACTGCTGGTGGGAATGCAAACTGGTGTAACCACTGTGGAGGACAGTGTGCAGGTTCCTCAGAAAATTGGGAACAGAGTTACCATATGACCCAGAAATCCCCTTTCTGGGTATCTTATCTACCCCGCAAAATTTGAAAACCCAAGTCATCAAAGACTTATGTACCCCAATGTTCATTGCAGCACTGTTCACAGTGACCAAAACATGGAAACAACAAAAGTGCCCTGAGGCAGATGACTGGATAAAGAAGTGTGGTACATATACACAATGGAATATTACTCAGCTATAAGAAAAGATGAAATATTGCCATTTGCGACAAAATGGATGAAACTTGATATCATCGTGCTAAGCAAAATAAGCCAGATAGAAAAAAGCAAGAACCACATGATTTCACTCATATGCGGAATATAAAACTGAAAGCAACAAAGAAACAAAAACTCATGGACACAGTCAATAGTTGAGTGGTTATCTGAAGGGACAGGGGGAGGCGGGTGGGCAAAGAGGGAGGGGGTGTCAAATACATGGTGATGGAAAGAGAAATGACTCTGGGTGGCAAACACATAACACAACACATACATGATGTACTGTAGAACTGTACACTGGAACCTATGTAATTTTTTTTTTTTTATTTACATGGGTAGCTCCCTGGCTGGGAATCGAACTCAGGCCGTGCTATTGACAGTGCCATAGCCTAAGCCACTACACCTCCAGGGAGCTCCCATCCTATGTAATTTTTACTAACCAATGTCACCCCCAATAAATTTATCAGCAACAACAAAAAGACAGAAGTGTTTTAATAGGGAGTGGGCATCTTGGGACTGAGCAGTTCACCCTTCCCCAGGCTGCTAGGGCATGTGGTTTGATCAGGGGTCAATTCTACCCTCTGGAGATGGGCAAGAGAACCTGACTTCTGTGACCTTGGGGTTCCCATCTCTGTGCCCAAAGAGCCTATATGGTGCAGAGACAGCTGTCTACACCTGTGCTACCCCCTCACTTCCTTCATGCAGCCAGGCTTAGGCTCCAGGCCCAAGTTCCTGAGGTGTCCTTGTCCTTACCCTGGGGCACATGAGTCCATCTTACCCTAGAGAAAGCCAGCCTCTCCCAGAGGTGTTCTAGCTGCTAGCTGAGACACCCTAGGCCAACTTATCAGGTCTTATTTGCTGGTACAGGAATATCAGGGCTCAGATGGATCAGGAGTCCTGTAAATAAATTGATACGGGCACACAGTTAGAGTAACCTGAGCCCCAAAGTCTTTACTACATGGTTTTGTAGGCCTATCCAGACACTACAGGCCCTAAACACAGGCCAGGTTGCGAGAGGCGTCGAGCTCAGACCCCCGGAGAACTCCCACGAAGGAGCAGGTCTCTTTTCATCCTGCTGAGGCAGTTTGCACGGGACAGACAGCCCGCGGGCTGGAGATGAGCCAGGCTCCGGGACTGACAACTGTCTGAAACACTGCAGTCCAACTCCCAGGAAGGTGAGGCTGGTAGAGCCCAAAGCGCCCCGACCTCCAGTCCCCAGGTGGGCCGGAGTGGGAGTCCTGCGGGTTCCAGAGGGTCCCTTGATAGAATGTTCCTAGCAGTCCAGGTTTCTTACAAAAGCCGAATGTTTTAAAACCTCAGCTTTTTAAGGCCTGGTTGTTAGGTAAATTACGTCGCTCAAAGCGATGGCGGGGCCTACGTTTCGCAGAACGCCGAGGCAGCCAGCAGGGACCCTATCGGGCGGCGCGCGCACGCGCCCTGAGCGCTCCCGGGAGGCACCTCCGGGCGGGACCTCCGGGCGGGACTTCCGGCGTCTGCGCCACCGCCCCTCCCTGGGCTCTCCGCGCGTCCGCCGACTGCGGTCCAGCCCCCAGGTCTTTAGTAGTGGCCGGGCCCCCGAAACGGCTCCAGCTCCGTGAGCCAGGCCACCCCAGGGATCTCACCCATTTCGGGCTCCTAATCTTTTCGTTTTCTGAACTCGGATTTGGATCCTTCTGGGAAAGGATCTTCCTGGGAAAGGGTCTTCCTGAAAGACGAGGTATTTCGATTTCTCAACGCAAAGACAAATTCATGACTTCTTCACCCTTACGTGGCTGCATTTCCCCTTTGGTTGGCGGGGACGAGAGGGGATGCCGCGATTTGAAGGACAATTCTTTTTCTTTTTAAAATCCCAGTTGGGGCAAAGATTCCAACCCTCTGCCAGTTTTAACTTTGAGAGTATCTGTACTCCGGAGAAGTAAGGACAGGGGAACCTGAAGAGTCGAGGGACGCCCTGCCCTGGCTCCGGGGCTTTCTAAGACCCGAGGGCAACCTGGAAGGCCTCATTCCATCACGTCAGTCCGGGGCACAGGAGGCACCAGGACCCCAGCAGAAGGGTGGCGAGTAAGGGCCTGTAGCCCAGAAGCACCCCTCACCCCTGCCTTCCCTGGCTCCCTTCTTGCCCCTCCCCGTAGTGATGCCGGGGGCCGGGGCTGCGGAAGAAGAATATGAGAGGGGCTAGGGAAGGCAGGAGCCAGGGCACAGAGAACGTGACTGTCCACCTGTCGCTTAACTAGCCCAGCAGGGATGGGTGTGAGGAGGGTGAGGTAGAGAGACCCTGGGTGCGTGCTGCCGCGGCGCGAGCTTTTCAGGCTGGTGGGAGAACCAGTCCCAGAACAGGGAACCAAGAATAGATTTTTAAACCTGTGGGAATTTAATTTATGATACATGATCAAGATAGCAGTTTGATTCAATATGAGAAAGGCAGTTCATTTAATATTTCACTATTGATCTAGAAGAAAATTTCAGCCCCCCCCCCGATACTCAGCACATACAAAAATACTTCCAGATTTATTATAGATTTGTAAATAATAAAAGCTGTTAATGAAATATTAGAGAGAAGTTTTTTCTAGTCTTAAATTTAAAAAGGACATGATTTTAATCTGAACGTTTTGGTAAACGAATCAGGCAATATCGCTTACAATTTCAAATGCACATAACCCTTAACAAAGCAGTTCTACCTTGGGACAGCTATCCTACAGAAGTAAAAGCACAGGAGAAAATAAAAGGGAAAATGTCATTCAGTGGAAAATCATGCACTGTTTAGGGCCTCCTTCCCAGGTTTTTAATATTGATTCTAGGTAGACCTCTTTCTTTGCCTTTGAGCTAATTTACAACTTTGTAAATTGTAGCTGGCTGATAGCAATGCATCGTATTCTCTACAGACATGTAAATAAATCCAGACCCCTGGAGGGTCAATTGACTTCCCTCCCCAACAGTGAAAGAACCCAATTTTGCCTCTGTTTATACATTGATTTCACTATCCTCATCTATAAATGTCTGTTCTTTAAATTGTCCTTTGAATTGGTTTTGACATCTTTATTGTTGCCTCATTAATAATGTGTTGAACAGTCTTTAGTACATGTTTTTTAATATTTCTATGAGTCATGATTTTATCTTATTTTATTTTTTCTTAGAATTATCTTTTAACAAAACAACTACAGTGGCATTTGTGCTGGTAAAGCAAAACCAAGTATCAAACAAACTAACTCTGACTCTTGAATGATAGGGATGCTTGAGTGGTGCATGAAAGTTCCACTTAATGGCAATGAAAACAGTAAAATCTATATGATCCACCTAAAAGATGTTCATAGGTTATTAATTCTAAAAAGACATTAAAGAATATATGTAACCAAAAAACTGCAATGTTCTAAATAATTAAAATTACAGCTGCAAGAGCTTAAGAGAAAGAGACTGAAGTTAACCTGTTAGTAGTTGTGAACCAGCTCTGACAAAAGACTGCTCACATTCTGTGTATCTGTCGGAATTTAGGATTGATTTCCAGGTGACTATTTCTGTGATTATCCAAAGGAGAGAATAGCCAGGTACCATCAAACCCTAGGAGCCACTGCTTCTTACTTACACATGAACTTTACAATCTGTACCCCACAGACTAGCCTATCTCCTGTGTCTACAGCTAATGTAAGTCCTTACATTACATCTCTCCCCACCACTTGATGAATAAAAATGCTTGCAAAACTCAGGGACAACAGACATGTTGTCTTTTCAACGTAGCCCTGCTGTCGGTGGCTTAGACTCCTGGCTCCAAGACCCGTCTTCTCCTCCTCCTCCTCCTCCTACTTTTTCTTCTTCTTTTCTCCTAGCAATGGCCTAATAAATCCTTTCTTTTAAAAAAACTTTCAGCCATGGAAGTTACAATTTTTTGTTCAACATATATATGGAATACATATGTGTATATGAAAATATATACAGAGGGTGTCAAAAAAGGTATATATACTTTAAGAAAGGAAAAACTATTAAAATTGTAATGCTCAATATATAGAAATAACAAAAGATGAATACAAGTCACATTTGACTTCTGCAATTACAAGAGGTACTCAAAGTAGTTACCATCAGCATCCAGACATTTCTGATTACAGTGAACTACTACTTGAGCAACATTGACCAGAGTGTCTACTTGTATCGGTGTACATGCTGTTTCAGTTTCTTCTCAAAGTACCACCAGTGCAGCTGGTTTTTACATAATGTAGACCAAGTTCTTTGAGGTCCCCCATAGGTCAATGGGTGTTAAATTAGGAGAACGTGGAGGAAACTCAAACAACACTCTCAAATTTCAAATACCACTTCAAAATGGTCTGTGCTCCTTCAAGACAACCATGCTTCCACCATTTTCATTGAGTGTCCTGCCTGTTGCATGGTAATGATTAATGCCATCTTTTGAGTGAACATCATACTACACATTGCTACCATAATTTAATTCAACTTCAAAAAGTAATACCTAGATAACATCTTTTAAAATGTGTATACCTTTTTTTGGCACCCTTGTATTTGTATGTATGTGTATCTGTATATAAATAAAGGGATATATATGTGATCCCATTTAACTTTTAAAAGAGAAAATATTAGTATGTATATTTTTTATGAGTATAAATAGTTGTGGACAGATATACACTATTAATGTTGTTTATCTCATTATGTCCAGTTGGATAGGGAATGATGAACAAATGCTAATTTAAATGATTATGAAATACTTCAGACATTCAAAAAATTCTTAGGACTAACTAATATAACTAACACAGATGTACCCCAGTAGAACTGAATTCTGCTATATACAATTCTTGGATCGCATTGTGTTTTCTCCCTTCTGAAATTGCATGTTCTCAAATTTTACTGCAACCACCTCACTTTGGCCCTAAAGGGTGCAGACCAGTCCTCAAAATGCAGTGGCCAGACTTCATTCCCAGAGGAAGGGGAGAGACTGGGCAGTGAAGGGCCATGGTGCATACACTCCGGCTGGGAAGGAGAAGGAGAGAGAGGGCTGCACCCATGTTTCTTGGCCCACAACCAGAATAATCTGAAAGGCCAGCATACAGGACTGATCCCAAAGCTCAGGGCAGACTCCATGCAAGGGACAAACTGAGAACAGAAAGGCACAGTCACACTCAAACTCCCTACACAATTCCCAGAGCCACAGGAAGAAAACAAAGCTGCGTTTGCCTCTCCCCTCCCAGACCTCTGCCCACCCAGTATCAGCAGCAAACACCAAAGAAACTGCAGCAGCAAGGGTCCAGAGAGGCTGCAAAAATGAGAAACCAGAGAAAAGGAGCTCAAATGAAAGAGATGGGGACAGATGACCCATCAAAACAGAGCTCAAAGCAACGATTATAAAAATGCTTAACCCTACCAGACCTGAGGCCCTGAACCTAACTGTCTCCTATACCTGGGCTCCTGAGTGTTAAAGAGAAAAAACCAACTGATATAGAAAAATGTTAGTTACATGCAAACAAGTGGTTAGAATAAGATGGAACTTGGAGACATTGTAGAAAATAGGTCTACCTTTCATTTTGAAAATTAGGTACAACGGTATAGCGGCAGACTTGGAAATTATGGAAAAATCGGTACAGCAGTTTGGTAGGGTTAAGGAACTGAATGATAATTTCAACAGAGAGCATCAAAGAAGACTTACAAACCATTATAAAGGATCAAAGAGAGATAATGGCTACATTAACTGAAATGAAGAATGGAATAAAAGTCACTAAACTAGATAAAATAGAAGTGCAAAGCAGTGATTTGCAGGAAAAGCCAGCAGAAAACACCCAGGCATTCCTAGCCAGGGAACTACCCAAAGACAACACAAAACAAAACAAACAAAAAAGAAAACACCCAGGCAGATCAATTAGAAAATTATTTCCAAAAAAGGGAGGATGGATTGAGATTCCTCTGGGACTATATCAAACATAAAAATATCAGAATAATAGGTGTGCCACAAGGGACAGAAGAAAAACAAGAAAATAATTTATTGATCCCAGTGGGGTGGGGGTTCCCTGGTGGTCTAGTGGCTAGGTTTCAGCACTGTCACTGCTGTAGCCTGGGTTTGCTTCCTGGTCAGGGAACCAACCAAAAAAAAAATTATTTGAAGAAATAACAATGGAAAATATTCTTAACCTGGCAAAGAAAATAGACATACAAATCCAGGATGCACAGAGAATTCTAAACAAGATGATCCCAAACAGGAATACACCATAATTGAAATGGCAAAAGTTAAAGAAAAAGAGAAAATTCTAAAAACAGCAAGAGAAAGGCAAGTAGTAATTTAAAAAGGGAAATCCATTCAACTCTCAGCTTATTTCTTACCAGAAATTTAAAAGCCAGAAGGGATTGGCAGAAAATATTCAATGTGATGAAAATCAAGGATTTACAACCAAGAATAATGTATCCAGCAAGGCTGGCATTCAGAATTGAAGGACAGATAAAGAACTTCTCAGATAAGAAAAAGCTAAAGAAATTTATCACCACCAAACCAGTACTATGAAGAATGTTAGAGGGACTTCTTTTAAATAAGGGAAAGGGATGAAGAAATTTAGTTTGATTGTTAACATAAAATTGAAAGCAACAAAGAAACAAAACTCATGGACACAGTCAATAATTTAGTAGTTACCTGAGGGTAAGGGGGGAGATGGGTGGGGGAGAAAGGACAGGGACACAAATATACAGTGATGGAAAGAGAACTGACTCTGGGCAATGAACACGTAATACAACACATAGAAGATGTAATGTAGAATTGTACACCTGGGACTGATGTAATTCTTACTAATCAATGTCACCCCAATAAATTAAAAACAAAACTTTCCTAAGGAATATAAGAGAGTCTGGGAAAATAATGACAGGACACACTTGTATTTGGATAAGAAAATGTAACACTTTAAAGATATTAATAATCTTTAAATTTTTGGTAATTAAAACATGATGGTACTTGTATCAGAATAGAGATACTAAAATACAATGTACCAAATTATTGGGACACAGTGAAAACAGTAATAAGAAGGAATTTTTTTTTATGTGGGTAGTTCCCTGGCTGGGAAGCGAACCCCAGTGCTGAAGCCTAGCTACTACACCACCAGGGAACTCCAAGAAGGAAATTTATATCATTACAGTCCTATCTTAAGAAACAAGAAAAATCACAAGTAAACATCCTAACATCTCATCTTAAAGAACTAGAAAAAGAAGGACAGAAAATGCCCAAAGTCAGCAGAAGAAAAGAAATAATAAAAATTAAAGCAGAGCTAAATGAAATGAGAATAGAAAGACAATAGGAAAAATTAATGCTACAAAGAGCTGGTTCTTTGAGAAAGTCAACAAAATTGACAAACCCCTGGCTAGACTAACCAAAGGATGAAAGGAAAGGATACAAATATACAAAATTAGAAATGAAAGGGGAGAAATTACCACTGATATCACAGAAACACAAAGGATTATAGGAAAATATTATGAAGGAGTTTATGCCACTAAATATAACAACCCAGAAGAAATGGAAAAGTTCCTAGAAACCTATAGCCTACCTAGACTAAACCAAGAAGAACTGGATAATCTAAATAGACCAATGAATAGTAAAGAAATTGAAATGACTATCCACAACCTCCTTAGAAGTAAAAGCCTTGGACCAGACGGTTTCACTAACAAATTTTTGCTGACCATTTAAAGAAGAATTAATGCCTATCCTCCTCAGACTCTTCCAAAAAATTGAAGAGGAAGCAATACTTCCTAACTCATTCTATGAGGCCAACATTACCCTAATACCAAAGCCTGGTAAAGACAACACAAAAAAAGAAAACTATAGATCAATATCTCTGATGAACACAGATGTGAAAATTCTAAGCAAAATATTAGCAAATAGAATACAACAATGCATTAAAAAGATCATACATCATGATCAAGTGGGATTCATCCCAGGAGCACAGGATGGTTCAACATATGAAAATCAATCAATGTGATATACCACATAAACAAAATAAAAGATAAAGACTGTATTCTCATATCAATTGATGCAGAAAAAGCATTTGACAAGATCCAACATCTATTATGATCAAAACGCTGAATAAAATGGGTTTGGAAAGAAAGTATCTAAACATAATAAAGGCTGTATATGACAAACCCTCAGTTAATATCATACTGAATGGGGCAAAGCTGAAGTCCATTCCCTTAAAATCAGGAACAAGACAGGGATGCCTCCTGTCACCACCGCTATTCAATATAGTACTGGAAGTTCTAACCAGAGCAATCAGGCAACAGAAAAGAATAAAAGGTATCCAAATTGGGAGAGAAGAGGTCAAATTGTCACTATTTGCAATGACATGATGCTTTATATGGAAAATTCCGAAGACTCCACCAGGAAACTATTAGAAACAATAAATAAATACAGTAAAGTCGCAGGATACAAAATCAACGTACAAAAATCAACAGCATTCCTATATACAAACAACAAATCTTTAGAAAAGAAATGAGAGAGTCAATACCTTTTGCTATTGCAACAAAAAGAATGAAATACCTGGGAATTAACAAAGAATGTGACAAACTTATACATGGAAAACTGTAAGACACTTTTGAAAGAAATCGAAGAGGACACAAAGAAATGGAAAGATATTCCATGTTCAAGGGTAGGAAGACTTAACATTGTTAAAATGGCCATATTACCCAAAGCAATGTACAGATTTAATGCAATTCCCATCAAAATCCCACAATTATACTTTCACGAAATAGATTTTAAAAATTATCAGATTTGTATAGAACCACAAGTTGCCAAGGCAATAACACATAAAAAGAATAAAGCTGGTGGTATCACACTCTCTGATTTCACTTTATACTACAAAGCATCAATAATCAAAACAGCTCGGTATTGGCAGAAAAACAGACACATAGACCAATGGAACAGAAACGAAAACCAAGAAATAAATCCACAAATTTTTGGACAAATAGTTTTTGATACAAGAGCAAAAAATATGCAATGAGGAAAAGACAGCCTTTTCAGTAGATGGTGCTGGGAAAACTGGAAAAACACATGCAAAAGAATGAAACTAAGCTGTGAGCTCTCACCATATACTAAAATTAACTCAAAATGGATTAAAGATCTCCATATAAGACCCAAAACAATAAACTGCATAGAAGAAAACATTGTTACTAAATTTATAGACCCAGGGTTCAAGGAAGACTTCATGAACCTGACCTCAAAGGCAAGGGAAGTAAAAGCAAAAGTAAATGAATGGGACTATATCAAACTAAAATGCTTCTGCACAGCAAAAGAAACCATCAATAAAGCAAAAAGACAGCCTACTGAATTGGAGAAAATGTGTGCAAACAATGTACCTGACAAGGGTCTAATATTTAAAATATATAAAGAACTAATATGACTTAACAACAACAAAAAACCCAATAAAAAAGTGGACAAAGGAGCTAAAGAGACACTTCTCCCATGAAGAGATACAACTGGCCAACAGATATATGAAAAAATGCTCATCTTCATTAGCTATCAGGGAAATGCAAATCAAAACCACAATGAGATACAACCTCACACATGTTAGAATGGCTATTATCAACAGTACAAGGAAAAACAAGTGCTGGAGAGGATGTGGAGGAAAAGCAACTCTTGCACACTGCTGGTGGGAATGCAATTGATACATCTGCTATGGAAGATGGTGTGTGGAGGTTCCTCAGAAAATTGGGAATGGAGTTACCATATGACTCAGTAATCCCCCTTCTGAGTAGCTACCCAAAAAGCTTGAAAACTTTAGTTCACGAAAACTTATGTACCCCAATGTTCATTGCAGCACTGTTCATGGTGGCCAAGACATGGAAACAACCAAGCTGCCCTTCAACAGATAAGTGTATAAAGTAGCTGCGGTACATATACACAATGGAATATTACTCAGCTATAATAAAAGATGAAATACTGCCATTTGCGACAAAATGGATGGACCTAGAGGCCATCATCCTAAGCAAAATAAGCCAGACAGAAAAAACCAAAAACCATATGACTTTACTCATATGCGGAATATAAAACTGAAAGCAACAAAGAAAAAACAAACAAACAAACAAATAAACAAACTCATGGACACAATCAATAGTTTACGGGTTATTTAGGGCTAAGGGGGAAAGGGGTGGAAGAAGAGGGAGGGGGCAGGAGAGGAGGGAGGGGGAGACAAATATATAGTGATGGAAAGAGAACTCACACTGGATGGTGCACATATAGTGCAACAAATAGACGGTGAACTGTAGAATTGTACACCTGGAACCTATGTAACTCTTGATAACCAATGTCACCCCAATGAGTTTAACAATAAAAATATTTTTATAACAAAAAGAATAGAGAAGCTAATTGATGGAAAAGAATTAGAAGTCTACAACTGTCCCATGGATCTATGCGAACTTAGTATATAAAAAAAATATAATTTTACAGATCAATGTTAGACTCTTAACTAAATTATATTTGAAAAACCAGCTAGCTGATTGAGGGGAAATTATCTGACACTTTATTGCACATACTAAAATAAACTTCAGATGATTCAAGGCATAATATTTTATCCAAGTGATGAAGAAAACATGAGTGAAGCCAGTGAAAACAAGGGGAGGTTTTTCACCTGAGGTTCCTCATCTGATCCACAGAACACAGAAAATGAATGACTATCAATTCTATCAATTTTACATAACTGGTACCATTCTAGATGCTTAAAACAGAAATTAATTCATTACATACAACAGGTAACTACAGCATCAGGGCTTAATTCTATCAGAAAACCCTTGTTTAAAAAGGGTAAAACACAAATTACAACAGGTGAAAAGTACTTGCAACATATATGAACAGGCAATTCTATTCTTAATACACAAAGATCTCTCAGGCACTAATAAAAGATGACCATATCAATACACAAACAACTTAGAGAAGCAATGTAGAGAAGAAGATATGTAAATTTCCAATAAACATGAAACTTTTAACTCTCACTACCAATCAATTAAATGAAAATTTAAAAATAAGCAATAAGGAGACATCATTCTTAGTTAACAAGTTGTCAAAAACAAGGTTGACAAGGATGTGCTGAAACCAACACTCAGTCACTTTTGGAGACATACTAATTGGTATATATAATCTTTCTAGAAGGCAGTCTAGCCCAAGGATATAATTACATGAGAGTGAAAATGTGTAATATAGAGGTTTTGATTCCAGAATTTTAAAATAATATGTATAACAAATTGCAAATGACATGCATATCTATTCCTAGAGGCTTGTTTTCTCAGAATTCTTCAATGGCCCTGCCAATAAGTGAGGAAAGCCTATATATAAGCAAATAATGAGTAAAACAAATACATTATAAGCAATATGGTATCTTGCCACCCACTAGGCCACACCATGTTTTTGTTGGGAGGGCCCTTCAGAGCAGGTTCTTTCCTGAGAAGAACCTCTTAGGAGCTCCAAGAATCATAGTTTGCTCTTGGAAAAGTTTGCCCTAAATCAAACTTCTCCATCAGAAAGCACATACGTTAAAACATGTAGTCAACTTAAAAAGTTAGGTTGAAAGAATGTTGAAGACTCTTTTAGAACTTAGTGAATCAAATCTTATTTATTTTTTTAAAGACATTGGAGAGCCATTCTTTGATGATTGGATTTGCAAGGTCTGTTGGAAGTGGGAACGACTAGAGCTAAGAGAACCAATGAAGAAAATTAGAAAATATGAGGCCAGAAAAAGCAACATGTCTGCTGGAATGGAAATGAGAAAAATAAATTCAAGAGGTATTTCTAGGACAGAAAGAACAAAAGTTAACGACTAATTTGGGTGGTGGGATGGATGATGGGAAAGGGACTTCAAATCAAAAAACTTCTTGAAATCAGCTAGAAACAGCTGGGACAAAGACCTTCAATCACGATCTCAGTGAATGAAGCCCCACAATTCTATCTTCTTCAACCATTTCCACTCACCAGAAGAAACAATGGCTTTCCTCCAGTTATCTCCATGGAGGCATTCATATACCTTCCAGTAGGGTCACCTCCCTAAATTCTCTCAGTTAATCACCCCAGTGAGCCTTCATCATGATCTCCCATTTTAAAGTCCCTGATCTCTAGCTGCCCCTCAGCATATTTCTACTTTACCCTTAGAAAGGAAGGAGGCCACCTAGTTTTCTCAGTGTTTCACGAGGGCCACAGGCTGGGGAATGAACTTATCAGAACTTGTCTGACCTTAGTTCCAGGACTTGGGTGGCTCAAGGCTGAGGGGAAGCATGGGAGGGGGTGGGGGACAGGGAAGATGACCAGCGGGGTTTGGGTGCAAGGTAGGGTACCAGTCTTCAGACTGGTGAGGTCGAACAAAAGAACCACTTGTAGAGGGCTGAGAGGGAAGGGCATGATTGTAGGGGTGAGGAAAGCAGGTCACTGGTGGAGATGGTGTTGAGTAAGAGTAGGGACAAGGAGGGGACTCAGGCACAAAACCAGAGAAGGTGGCAGGAGATAGATGGGCCAATGGCTGGAGCAGTGACCTCTCTTGCTTCCTCTGCTTAGCTCTGCGGTTCTGGAACCAGACCTGAGGAGTGGGGAGAATAGCCACATCAGAGCCCCTCTCTTAATAGGGGGCACTGTCACATGCGGTTCCCCTCCCCCAATGGCAGAAGGTACAGATGCAAGGCATAAGTCTTTCCCATACCGTCAGAGGAAATAAGGCTCTCCAGAATGTCTGAACCAAGCCTACTGACACCCTCAATTTGTGTACAAATTTGTCCTACCATATCTTTGGGCGAGAAATGTCAACTTACAACAAGAAAGAGAAATATGACACAATGGCATTTTCTCTCCCTAGAGTGTGGGAAATTGCCCATAGGATTATTAGAGATTAAGACTATGGATGAGTTCAATTGTTATAGACAGGGTTGGATTTAGGGTAGAGTTTATACTTATGATTAATTAACTCCATGATTAGCATTGAGGGAGCATCAGGCTGGTTGAGTTTTGAGGCCATGTTTAGGGACAAGGTTATATATGTATGTGAACAGTTAAGGTCAGATTTCTGTCAAAATTCACATCACTGTTACGGTTGGGGATAGGTGTTGAAATTCAAGTTAGATTAGGTTAGAGCTAGGGTTCAACTCAAGGGACACTCCCGGGGGCAGATGAGGTTATGTTGACTGATGGATGAGGCTGTTCTAGTGAATGTCAGGTTGGGATTGTAACACCTGTGAGAATTGGTGCCCCTGCAGGTCCTGAGCACCAAAACCACGCTTCTCCCCAGAGGAAGGGGGATCCCAGGGCATCACCTGGATTCTGGCTTCGCTGAGACCTGTGTCCCGGGCAAGGCCCTCTCGAGCCCAGATATCAGGGTACTGGTTCCTTCCAAAGGCTGACTCCAGCTGTTCCAACTGTGCTGGACTGAAGGTGGTGCGGTGGCGACGCCGCGAGTGGGGAGGACCCCTCTGTCCTGCTTGAGGGGAAAGCTTTGGTCTCCCCACTCCTACATCACAGAGGTTCCTGTAGAGCTGAGTGCTCACGTCTGAGAATGGAGGGGAAGGCAGAGGTTGCTGCTGAGTAGACCCACCCATCCACGCCCAGGCCACATGTGCTGGTCCTCCCAGCTGCTCATACACCCTTCCCCACCAGAAATCCTTCAGTTTTCACAACTAGCTAAAGCCAGCTCAGCCTCGGCCTGTTTCACCTCTGAGTCTCCAACCCCAGGCTGCGCTCTGCATACAGGGTATACCTCTCAGACTCACTTCACATCCTGGGCCCTAATGTTTTGTCAGCTTCAAATCTCCAGTGCATGATCACCCCTATCCCATTCGCCCTGCTACGCCGCCATGGTATGCACCCCTCTGTGTGCCTTTCACCTCTGTGAGCACACATGCTACTGTCCTGGGTCTCACCTTGTGGCTCTCCCATTTGCTCTGACACTCTAACGAACTGTCCAGGCTTCTGCCTAAGACTTGCTGCTGCTCTCAGGTGTCACATTCACCTTAAACTTTCTTTATATTGCTCCCATCCTCCTACACCCCTCTCCTGGGAGCATGAAACATCTCCCCCTCTTCCACTTCGACACACCCTCTGCTCCTGTACATTTCAACTTCTCCCCCATTCCGGCCCCGGTCCGGCCACTAGGCTCCAGGAACCTGAGCTCGTGGGAAAGGCTTGCCTGTCCTTCCCACAGGCTCACTAAGCCCCCACACTAATTAGTCTGAGAGCCAGCCGGGGAAGAGAGAATGGGGAACAAAAAGAAACACCTGGAAGGCACACACTGAGAAAAGGAGATGTCTGGAGCTGAGACCCCCATCCCCATGGGGACCCAGAGGCACGGCCCCACCCAGTGCTCACTGTCTACCTTGGGAACACAGATGTGTGGACCACTGGTCTCCAGCTCTCCTAAGATCCAAAACCCTTGGCCCCCCTTGCTCCTTCCTTCAAGGAAGGCAATGCAGTGGACCCACTCTGAGGTCAGGCGTGAGAAGCTGATTTCAGCTTTGCCTGTGCCCGAACACGATGTGTGTTGTTCAGCATAAGCCGACCAGACATACGGTTTTAAACAGAACAGAAAACAACAATCCTGTCCAGTTTCAAACGGTACATCTGGGCAGCCTAGTCTCACGGGGCTAAATTCAAGGGGTCAGTAGGCTGACGGTACGGACCATTTGAAGGCGGACAGGACCGTTGTTTTCCGTCCTGTTTCAAACAGTGCGTCTGGTCGGCCTAGTTCAGCGCCTCATCCGGCCAGGGCCTCCGTACTCCAGTCGGCAAAGCAAAGGCGCTGTCCCAGACTTTGTAAGGTTTCCATGATTTTAACATTCTAGGGTTCTGGTCTTTATTTCTCATCTTCACCTTCCCTGTGGCAAACCATTGCCCTACAGGAGCCCAGGCATGGAGCCCCACACCTGCCACCTTTAGGATCACCCCAGAGATGCACTCACCCGCCATGGAGATCCCAGTCCCAGCGGCTGGGCAGCTCTCAAGCCACAGGCTGCTGCAAACTCGCCCCTTCTTTGGCTGACCCTGCTCAGCCCTCCCTTCCATTTCCATGTCTAACAACAAACACAGTCCAGTCTCCCGGGTCCCTGAGTCTCTAATTCTGGGTTAGCCCTTCTCTGTTCCTGCTGCTCCTGTCTATGCCTGTTACCTCACTCCTCTCCCTCTGTTTATACTTCTCTTTGAGTCTCTCTCTCTCTCTCTCTCTGTGTAGATCTAGAGATAGGTAGCTTTGTCCTTTGCCGTCTCTCCTTTTTTTCTAATCCCGTTCCTTAACTTGAGCATCATCTCCTTCTCTCTGTCTTGCCGTCACCCTGTTTCTGTTTGTCTCTGCTTTCCTCTCCCTGCCCCTTCACTCTGGGATGCCGTTCTCTCCCTTTGCTCTCAGCTGCCTATTTTCCCAGCTTGCAATCCCACACCACCTCTTTCTCCCTGAGTCTCAAAGGAGTGACCTCCTCCTCACAGTGTGGGCCCATCCAATCACTGCCTGGTCACCAGAGCCCCATCGTCAGGGAGGATCACAAGCCGGATGAGGGAAGGTGCTCTGTTGGAGGGTCCAGGGACTGGGGCCAAGAGCTCGTGTTCCCAGAGGACCAAATTTCTTTTGTCCTGCTAAATCCCCTCCTGGGAGCAGGCAGGGGAAGGAGGAGAAAATGCATTCCTCCTAAGACCCCTCCTTAGATCCCCACCATACGGGGTTGCAATGGGGGCCAGCAGTGGGGTCTGCCTGGCTTCTCAGCCTGTGCGTGATACCCAAGGGCCTGTTTTCATTAAACTAAACAAACTGAAAGTCACAAGTGCATTCTGACCCTTCTGGGTACTCTGATTCTCAAAATACACTAGACTCCTCCTCAGGACAGCCTGGCCATATGATGAGTCTCCAAGACATCATAGTTCTCAAGTACTCTCTGTTTTCCTCCCCTAAATGTCACCTCCTTATTCACCCAGCACCCCCAGAGCTCCATGACCTTCCAACATTGCCCAGACCTTCAGAAAACCCTGACCCTCAAGAGCATCTGAATTCCATTTATATCCTGACCCCCATGGACCTCAGGCCTCTGTACAAGACTGAGATTCCCATGACATCCTGACATTCTGATTATTCAAGGAAGCCCCGACATACCCAGAATTCCTGAGCAGTCAGGACACCCTGGCACCCACATCACTCTGCTTCTTACATAGACCCAGTAAGTATATTCTGACATCCCTAGGACATCCCGATGCTTTAAAGACAATCCGATACCCCAGGACTCTAGAATCCTCTAGGACACACTGAAACCCAAAACATTCCACCTCTACTAGAAGATGCCTCACCATGAAGTTCTTAACTCTTAGGACACATTGATCCAATGAGGACACCCTAACCCCCTGGGAACACACAGTGCCCATAGAACAGTCTGATCCCCAAGGTCATGCTAACACTTCATGCATATCCTTTGGAAGTACCCTGACAATTCAAAACAGAAAATCATCATGATCATCTAGGGTCTTGACACTTACAATAAAGTCCATGGATCAAAAACAGCATATTAGAGCTTGTCAGAAATGCAGAGTCTTGGTCCTATCTCAGTCCTACTGAATCGAAATCTACATGGCAACAAGATCAGGAGAAGTAAATGGGCATCTGTCTTGGGGTTCAGGCTGCTATAAAATAAAACACCAAAGGCTGGGTGGCTTAAACAATAGACAATTATTTTTCACAGTTCTGGAGATTGGGAAGTCTAAGATCAAGGTGCCAGCTGATTTAGTTCCTGGTGAGAACTCTTCCTGGGTTGCAGACTGCCATTTTCTGTCTTTACAAGGCAGAGAGTGAACCAGCTCTAGTGTTTCTTCCTCTTCTTACAAAGACACTGACCCCATCATGAAGGCCCCACCTTCATAACCTCATCTAACCCTAATCACCTCCCAAAGGCATCATCACCAAATGACATCACATTGGGGTTAGGGTTTCCACTTATGAACTGGGGGGAGACACATTCATTCAGTCCATAGCAACATTAAAATTGCAACGCACTGATCCAAGACACCAACCCTTCTCTCCCTACCCCAAGATATATTGTGACTTCCCTAGAGCAACCTGACCCCCATGACAGCCATGATCTTCTGAGACCCAATAGCAAGTGTCAACTTGCACCAACAAGTTAATATTGAATTCCAATATACCCTGGTGCCTCAAGATACCCTAACTCTACCAGGAAACTCTGACTAGCCGTCTAAGACAGCCTAATTTCCTAGTCCACTTTGATATTACAAAGAAACTCTGACTCACTACCCCTGCTCCCTGAGTACATTGAGATACTATAACTTTGACTTGACATCCCAGAATACCATGATCCCTTAGAAGGCTGGGAGATTTAGAGGCATTTGGTCTTCCAGGGCAGCCTGGTTCCTACCCTAACCCTGATTTTCAAGGAAGCCTGACACCTAAGAATCTCTCATCCTGTAAGAAGCAGAATGGTATGGTGGGAAGAGCATAAGTTCTAGAACTGGAGTGCCAGGGGTTCAGATCCCAGCTATATCACTATTAATAGTTTTGTTGTCTTGAGCTCATTACTTAATATCTCTGTCTCAGCTATATCACCTGGGAAAATTAATACATTTGATTCTCTTTATTTGAGGAAGTTAGTAATATTACATAAAGTTACTACAAACACTGAATTATTGAATATTGAACCATTGCTCCTAGGAGAAATAGGTTCCTGTTAGCCTCTGAACATAGTATCTTTGTCAACGGGTCAATATATAAACTTGTCGTGTGTGTGTTTCTGTTTAAAGATACCTTATTTAATACATATTGTTAATTTTTTAACAGAACTCACAGCCAACAGTATTGTAACTCATGCCTGAACAAAGCTCATCTAACACATGTGTTTTCTCCCTAAGGCACATCACAACCTTCCTGAACTTAGGAACACCAGACAACACTTCAGCATTTATGTATTTTAAATAGCAAAATAACACCTCCAAAGCATACAAATGTGAAAAATATTGTTATTAAGTAGAATGTAAAAAGTCTCCTGTATACAGCATGAGAGCTGAAATAAGAAGGCAGAACAGTTGCCTTGTTTGACCTCAGCTAGAAATGCAACAACTCAAATGTTTCATTCCTCTGTTCATGCACATGGTTGTAAATAACCACAGATGTGCCAAAGAGCATTGCAAAAGAGTATTGGTGTTGGGGTTACAAATAAATTTTAGTGAGTATCTGAATTTATACAGAACCCACAGATAATGAGAATCGACTCTACCTACCTGATGAAGTTGTAATGATTGAGATTTTTATCCTTTGTTTTATTAATATGGTGTATCACATTGATTAATTTGCATATGATGAAACATCCCTGCGTGCAAAGAATGAATGCCACTTGATCATGGTGTACTATCCTTTTCATATGTTGTTGTACTTGATTTGCTAGTATTTTGCTTAGGATTTTTGTGTCTGTGTTCACCAGAGATATTGGCTTGTAATTTTCTTTTTGTGTATTGTCTTTGCCTCGTATTTATATCAGGGTATCTTGGCCTCGTAAGATGAGTTTGGAAGTATTCCCTCTGCTTGAAGAGTCTGAGAAGGGTAAGTATCTGTACTAAGTCTTCTTTGAATGTTTGGTAGAATTCACCAGAGCCATATGGCCCTGGACTTTTTATGAGAGAGGTTTTTGATGACTGTTCCAATTTTCTTACCATAGGTCAGTCTATTTAGGTTTTCCAGTTCTTCCTGGTTCAGTCTAGAAAGGTTATATATTTCTAAGAATTTGTCCGTTTCTCCTAGGTTATCAAATTTGGTCATTTATAGCCTTTCACAGTATTCTTGTATAATCTTTTGTATTTTGGTAATGTCCCTTGTAATTTCTCCTCTTTCCTTTCTGATTTTAGTTACTTGAGTTTTTTCTCTTTTTTCCTTAGTGGGTCTAGCCAGAGGTTTGTCAATTTTATTAATCTTTTAAGGAAAAACTCTTTGTTTCATTATTGATTCTATTGGCTTTTGCTCTATATTTCGTTTATTTCCATTCTAATTCTTACCATTTCCTTCCTTCTACTGACTTTGGGCTTTATTTGTTTTTCTATTTTCTAGTTCTTTAAGTTGTAATGTTAGATTGTTTATTTGAGATTTTTCTTGTTTCATGAGGTAGGCTTCCTGTAAAACTATAAACTTCCCTCTGAGTACAGTTTTTGTTGCATCCTCAAATTTTTGGCATGTCATATTTCCATCTTTGTTCCATTATGTATCTTTTGATCTCTTTTATTTCTTCTTTGACCTAATAGTAGTTAAGTGGCATGTTTAATATCCACATTATTTGTGTTTTTTTCATCTTTCTTCTTATAGTTCATTTTCAGTTTCATACCCTTGTTTTTGGAAAATATGTTTGTTATGATTTGATTCTTCTTAAATTTGTCAAGATTAATTTTGTGCCCCAATGTATGGTCTATCTTTGAGAGTATTCCATGTGCACTTGAGAAGAATGTATCTTCTGTCATTTTGGGATGAAACGTTCTATAAATATCGATCATGTTCATTTGATCAAATGTGTCATTTAAGGCTGGTATTTCTTATGGACTTTGCATTTGGATGATCTATCTATAGCTTTCAATGGGGTAGTCAGGTCCCCTAATATAATTGTATTTTTGTTAGTTTCTCCCTTTAGTTCTGTTAGTTAGTGCTTTATATATTTTGGTGCTCTCAGGTTGGATGTGCATATATATATATAGATATAGATAAGTGTTACATATGTTGTGAATTATTCCCTTTTTATTGTAATATGTCCATCTTTGTCTTTTGTTACCTTTTTTATCTTGAAAGGTAACTTTTTATCTATTTTATCTCATATACCCATTTTTCCCTGGATGTCATTTGTCTGTAATTTATTAATTTATTAAAGAATGCTATTAAGATATTGATATAATTAACTTAAAATTTTTATCAGCCTTTGCCTTATGCAAACTATTGTTATATTGTTTTGTTTGATGCTTAACTATTATTAAGTCCTTTATTATTGTAGCAAATTCCCCTTTTGTGATTTATGCTTGTGTTTGATTTAATCATTGCTTTCTTTGCAATTAATAGTGTTACCCTTGTTTCTCATTTTTACCTAACATATCTTTGCCCAATTTCATATTTGTGTTCTTTTTAGTTTTCTTAAAATGTGGGATTTTAAAACTCACCTTTTAATAATTTTGCTTTGTATATGATACACAAATAGGCACTTATAAATACACATCCAACTTCCAATAGCCAGTCCATAGATACCATGTATTTAGATGATAGTACACACACCGCCCCCCCCCACCCCCACATCCAATATTTCCCTACCATTGTCCATAGGCCAGCATCTATAGGTGGTGCCTCTGAATTCCTATGTCAGGGACACAGTAACTATTAACAGAAATTAAAACACAAAATTGAGGTTCTGCTTTTAGTCATTAACATTTTTAGTATAAATTAACAAAAGTCACCTTGTATTTGAAAGATGAAAGAGTGCAGGATCCTGAAGGCTTAAGGCAGGGGTGTCCAACCATTTTGGCCTCCCTGGGCCACACTGGAAGAATTGTCTTGGGCCACACATAAAATACACTAACACTAATGATAGCTGATGAGCTAAAAAAAAAAAAAGAAAATCTCACAATATTTTAAGAAAGTTTATGAATTTGTGTTGGGCCTCATTCAAAGCTTGGCCACAGGTTGGACAAGCTTGGTTTAAGGACTATACAAAAGGGAGTCAGTGCAGGAACAAAGTGCACAGAATGAAACTGCTAGAATCTCTGTGGGTCAACTTCTCTGGCTTCACGATTTTTCTTCAGGTCAATTCAGGGCACAGAGCAGGGGATAGGTAGATTCTGTCTGTGACGTGGGCATGAGATGTACTTTAGGCAGTGGGAAGTGATGAGTCTGAACACTAAGCTGAATTCCCCTCACACTGAGTTACCTGGGTCCAGAGAGAATAGGCCATATGGGCCTCTAATGAGAAGCTGTGGGGAACCAACCGTAGGGATGCCCAAACTTGGTAACTATTGCTGCTCTGATCCCCCTGAAAGTCCCATCTCCAGGGATGAAGAGGTACTTATTCGCTCCCAATCAATCAAGTTACACCCAGGAGAGCCACAGTGTCTAACTCTAAATGTTCTCCTTCAGTGAGAAAAGGTTTCTCAATCCTCAGTCCTAGCTGAGACATTCCCATCATTCGGGGTCAAGCAAGGAGCCAGTGGAGATGGGGGTTCCATGAGAGCATCTAACAGCAGGAGAGAGTGGTCAGGTAAGAAGAGCTGGGAAAGCAGAGAAGGGCATGGTTATCTCCAACAGCAGCGTCACATTGACACATACACTCAGATTTACATTTGAGAAAACAGATACAGTAAATCCCTCTGCATCTGACCAAGTTCAAAGAGGAAACATCTCTTGGTTTGTCATATATAGGCCTTTTCCTTGTTAGGATGTGGTATCCATTGCAGAATAGTGCAAGTACATTTCTGAGATGGAAACAGAAAAGTAAGCAGTGAGAAAGAAAGGAGATAACTAAAGTTAGTGATGCTAGGATCAGTGACTTGAGGCTCCTAAAATTTCTGCCCAGAAACACAGAGCCAAGAGCCACCCTCCCTCCTCACAAAAGAGGCTCTCCTGTCAAACATTCAAGAGCCTGCTATTCTGTCTCGAATCTCCACCTTTATGCCAGTTGCTTCCTATCTGCTGTGGTCTGTGACCATGTAATAAAGGTGTTTCGGAGCCCCATAGAGGGGAGTTACCTTGGGCTGGGTTGTAGGCATTCAGCAGCTTCAGCTTTAATGTCCAGGAACACAGATGCTCAATGCTGCAGATATGTCAGATGTCTCAGATAGTCACACATTAATACAACTCACAGAGAGTAATGCATGAAATCAGACAGCAACATGTTTAAGGTATATATGACATTACTGCCAAGGGGACTGGTAGGAGCAGTCTCTCCCTATAAGGAAGCTACCTGGGAAGTTAAATTAAAATTTAGAAGTGTGAGGTGAATATCCAATTAGAGAAAGAGGAATTTAGTATGTGACCTAGGCATTATGGAATCTCAACTTGTTGGGGTTTAAGCCATGCAATGATAGTATTTTTTTCTAGTAGCTGATCTATTGCTAGCTCTCGTAAAAATATCCTGGCCAGATCCCACCATTTTAAGCTATTGTATATTATAAAAATCACCCTTAGTGATTCATTAGTCAAAAAGCATTTTAAAACTTTAATCTCTTGTGTTCCACTCTCCCACAATGTTTCTTGGCTTGGAGTATGGTTGGGGGAGGGCGAGTGGTGGTAGATGTGGTTTTAGTTTCAGGCATCTCTTCCCCTCCTTTCTGCTAGAATTAGCTCTTCCTGAATTGGAGCAAGAAAGGGGAAATCTAGAAGGTGTTACTCTTCTTGACCACTTAAGGAAGCTGCTTTTCCTCTGTTTGTGTTTGCTGCTTTTCTGGTTGTCACTGACTATGGTAGGAATACAAAGGCTGGCTCCCTTATAGGCTTATACCTCACAGAGGATTCTTCAGGGACCTCCAGATGGTCTCAGAGGTGGGCGATCCAGTTCTCACTCAACCTCTCTAACTCTTGAAAGCCTCATCCAAATAGAGTTTGTGCTGCAATGTCTTAGTGATGGGATCTTCTTTCCTAGTAGGCACCACTTGGCCTTGAGTATTGCCAAGATATCCCATGTCCGGTGCTTTCCATGCATTCCACCCAGCACACAGGAAACTCACACATCTTTGTGATGACAAACAGCAAACACATGGGTACCTTCTCTACTATTCCAGTCTCAGCTCTGCTCTCTATCTATTTTTATCTTCCCTACTCAGAGAACACAAGGGCTGATTAACAGACCCATTAGCTAAGCAGATTTCTTCCAAGTCAGAAAACCAAATGATGGTCTCCTTATCATGCAAGCATCCCAGAGTTTTTGGAGTGATGTTCTTCCTCAGGTTTGGGAAGTAGGAGGCCCACTACCTTCTCTCAAAGGGGTATGATGAGAGAGCACAGACTTTCTTCAGGATTACTGGTCTTTCACCTCTCAACCCACTTAGCATAGTGACGTGGGGATTGGGGACAGTGTTGGTTATGCTCCTCATAGGACTATCCCAGCAAACATTGACAGAACGTGACTAAGCTTAATCTTAACTCTTCAATACAGGGTTTGAGTTTTTAGAGCCTTTTGACTTGTTTTTGGCTATATCCGCAGTTCCCAGATAATAGGAAAAAACCCACTGCCATCCTGTTATACCTCTTTCATCTTTTATTACATTTCTTTATGGGAAAGAGCCTGCCATTAAGACCTTATGTTGCTCAGGGCACAATGAAAAAGGCTGCATACATATTTCTTTGGGTTTTCCTTGACGCAATTCAACTCTCAAAATGCTAGGACACTTCGCTATTGCCATATTACATACAGCCTGCAACCAATCTCCTTGTCTCTAACACCCTCTGGCCCAGTCAGTCAAGCCACTTAAACTATTAGTTTTCTCCCCTTCTTCTGTTTACCCCAGGCCTTAGTTCTCACCAGAAATACCATCTGCTCTCCTCTCTGCTACCCAACTACTGTGAATTCTTCCATAGTTATTGCATCCACAATGCTTTCCCTGACTCTTCCTGCCTGTATTGATTTCTTAATGCTGGGATTATCACTTGTACATACTTCATAATTTTATTCTCTCTGTGAATCTCTTCTTCCTCTTTAAAAATAATACCAAGTACCACATCTAACTGATAGTATTTTGACAAGCACAAGGAGAAAAGAAGTCTCTGCAGAACCCTGCACTAGCAATCTCACCAGCATACTTGGCTCATTTATGCCAAAAGTTTTAGAACTACTGCAAGGACATTTTTTCTTTTTTTATTTTGCAAGGACATTTTGATGCTATGCAGCCACCAGCTTGTGGATAAACCATTAGGTAGATCCTTCAAAGTCCAAAATTCTATACTCCTGGGAAAATGTAAGAGACCCCAGAATGAATTTGAGTGAGTTGTATGAAGTAAGATTTTATTCAGGTAGCAGAATTTATGGCCTTGAACAAATATCTAAATCTCCTTGCTTCATTTTTCTCTGCTGCTTAATGATACTTGTTATTTCTAAACTTTACAGATTTTAGTAATGATAAAATGGGAAAATGCATGTAAATACAGTGCCTGATGCTTACATTTTCAATAAATAGTAGCTAATCAAAATATGGTGGTAATATTGAGGAGAAATGTAAAGAAAACAGCATTTTAGCTATTTGAGGACTGTAAATGTTACGAGCCCTGTCAATCTAATTTGTTATCACCTCATCTCTCTGAATCTGTTTCTTTATTTCTAATTCCTCTTCTCACACCCTCATCTATGAAAGATACAATTGATCATTTGTAGGATAAAAAGAAATAATGTATGTGAAAATACTTTCTAATATCAGATATTCAAAAATGTTAGTGAAGTATGAATTAAGCTGGATGTGATCAAAGATAACTAAACATAAATTAAAATGATAGAATTTAACTGGCTATTTATTTCAGTAAAACTAACTCCATAGAATTATCTGAGTTAATTCTTAAAGAGTGATAAAAATAGTATAAAAAATTAGCTCAAATGATGACATACTATTATTACCAATTTCTAATTACCAATTTCTAATATTAGTAATAATATTACTAATTTTATATTTGAAGTAATATTAATCAAGAAACAAACTTTGGATCTGCTATCATTAAAAAAATTACAAATCAATTCATTAAATTTTTTCTTTTACTTTTTACCGTATTTTCTCCCCTACAGACATGGACAAAAACAACCAGACTATAGTCACAGAATTCCTTCTTTTGGGACTCTCTGGGCAGCCAGAGCAAGAAGAAATTCTTTTGGGGTTGTTCTTGTGGATGTATCTGGTCACCATCATCGGGAACTTTCTCATTATTTCTGCCATCAGCTGTGACAGTCATCTCCATACACCCATGTACTTCTTCTTAGCCAACCTCTCTAGTGTCGACATCTGCTTTTCATCAGTCACAATCCCCAAGATGTTGGTGAATCACATATTGGGAAGCAAGTCTATCTCTTACGGGGAATGTATGACCCAGATCTACTTCTTTATCACTTTCATCAACATGGATGGATTCCTCCTGAGTGTGATGGCCTATGACCGTTACACTGCCATCTGCTGCCCACTCCACTACTCCATGATCATGAGACCCAAACTCTGTGTCCTTCTGGTAGTTGTATCTTGGGTCATTACAAACCTGCATGCTTTCCTTCATACTCTCCTCATGGTTCAACTCACATTTTGTTCCAACAACGCTGTGCATCACTTCTTCTGTGACCCTTACCCTATTCTAAAGCTGTCTTGTTCTGATACCTTTATCAATGACCTGATGGTATTCACTGTGGGTGGACTGGTATTTCTGACCCCATTTTCATGTATAATTATTTCATATGCTTATATCTTCTCTAATGTCCTAAAGTTGCCATCTGTCCATGGAATAAGAAAAGCCCTGTCCACATGTGGATCTCACCTCACTGTGGTTTGCCTCTTCTATGGGGCCATCCTGGGTGTCTATATGCACCCATCATCCTACTACTCAGTCTATGACACAGTGGCCACTATCATCTTCACAGTAGTGACTCCCCTCATTAATCCCTTTATCTATAGCCTGAGAAATCGTGACATGAAGGAGGCTGTAAGGAAACTAATTCCCAGATTCTAGAATTAGAAAAATGTAGAGCTGAAAGGATTCTTGGAAATTATACTTTTTTTTCATTTTACAAACAGAAACTGAGGCTCAGATGGGAACAAAATTCACTCATGACTACTCTGCTAATTAATGATATATGATCATGATCATGCTTCTAAATATGAGGATGGCAGGTGCATGTAAGTTCTAAAATCATTAATTTGTAACCTATACAAAGTGCTCATTTAAAAACATTCATTTTACAGCCAACCAAAGCTGAGGATAAGACATATTTGGATATATTTTTGGGGATGGGTCCAGCAACTCTGTAAGACAAGGCTATTGAAATGGTCTGGGAATTTCAGAGAACTTTAGAGTTAGATCTCCTGAGGGTCAACTGTTCTCTATGGCCTTACATTAGGAGATGCTAAAATTATCTTCAATTTACTGATTCACAGAAAGATCAACTTCCCCAGGGCTGTACAACTAGTAATTTTTGGTTATAGAATGTTTTTATCTGCTCTTGTAATTTTTAGTCATTACTAAGTTAGGTAATTTTTCCTCTGTCCTAGGCTCAAATCTCTTTCCCATCTTCTCGCAGCTCTGAATCCTACCCCTGCACCATGCCTCACCCCTCACCACCAATCTAACTCTTTGGTGCATTGTTTTTCAGCGTGGGCATCAGGGATGAGTATCAAAAAGCTTCAGACAGTAGCTAGACTTTGTCATAGAACTCGTGTTTAGAGGGACTAGGAGAAGCAGTTTCCCTTAAAGCTAAAGTGTCCAGAGTTACTATAGTAACCTAGGGACTTAAAAACATGAATTAATTATAGGATTTGGGTTAGAACCCAGGACTTCTGATTTTACATCCAGAGTTTGTTCTACTTTCTGGGGTCAATTATCCAGCAGTCCAAGCCTCTTGTATTCCACACTGAAGGCTAAGAACCCACAAGGCCAGTTCCCACCTCTTATTTCCTGGTGTCCAGAGAGCACTCACTTAGTTCTCCACTGGTCAGTCTTTGATACCCCTCCCCTCACTGACCTTCTTGCCTCTTGCTTCTCTTTCTCAATCTCTTCCATTTTCATGGCTAACCAGTACTCATTGTCCTCATAAGTTCCTTTCTGACTTGGTCTCAACACTGACAAGCTCTTACCTGACTACAACCTCACAGTGGATCTGACTGCTTCCTGCCTCTCCCTGTGCTTATCTATCCTAAACACAGGATCCATTTACTCCTCCTAAAGTACTGATGGTATCCTGTCAGCCAATCCTAAGAAAATATTTAAGAGGCCAGGATAAATCCAAATATTACCTTCAAATACAATGCCTAACATAACTTGGCCTCAAATTATACTTACAATTTTATTTGTCATCAACTTAAATATTTATCTGTTCCATGACTTGTCTCTCCTAATTCTCATCCAATTTCCTTCATTCATTCTTTGCTGAATAACTCCCGATTTTTTAAGACTCTAATGATTGTGCATTTCCCTTAATTCCTTTACTAAGCACATCCCACAGACATATATTGAGCACACAAGATAGTGCTTCTTGGACTGTAGTATGTGAACTCCCAAATGTATTTGGGTGCCAGTGGGAATGTGACTACATGTGATAAACTTGATATACTCTGAACTGTGAATTTTATTTTAGAAGTAGTTTAGAGCAAATGTTTGAGATATAATAACATAAATTAAAGTTGGTATTTAAGGTTATTCATTTTGGTCTTATCATATTCTTCCTTGCATTACCCATATCCACAAACATGTCTTATTCCATTATTATGTTACATGCTCATTTTGAGAAAGAACCATAGGTAATAAATACATGGGTATATCTTCCAAAATGGTCAAAGGAGTTTTTCTTCATCCCAAATAATCATGTATTGAAAATTCATTGATGATGTGGAAGGTAAGTCTAATGGGAAACAGGGACATGAACATTCCTAGACACAAAAATATCAGTAATATTTTAAATCTGGGGAACTAGAGTACTGACAAGGTTATTCCAGAACATGGAAACATTTCACTAAATTCTGGGACCCAAAGAAGCAGCGGGGTTGAATGGAAAGAGCCATGGTTTGGGGCATAGTTTTATTTCTTAGTCCTGCTCTCCTTTAGCTCAGTTAAAAGTTGTGTGTAAGAAAGAGGATGAGGATAGAGGGAAGTTTGTGAATTAAGCAGAGAGCATAGAATCAAGGGAAAAAATTCACTCTTTAGTAACATGCTCCCTACCAATTAAAGTCCTGCCAGAAAAGGGAAAAGAAATCTCTAAAAGGTCAGCAGCATGGTGTGAGCATGAAAAGAAGCTTCTATTTTGCTTGGACTGGCCATGGTGTGAGAGCTTGCGAGCTGGTTACAGGAGCCTCAGGTCTTTAATCCTTCTATTACATCTTCGCTGGCTCCCTGTATTACTTCTCATAGGGGACTGTAGGGAAGTCAAGGAAAGGAGTTCACTCACTCCAGGGACTTAGGCAGAATCAGCCTTTGTCATGGTTTCCTGCGTGTGAGGCCCTCATGGGACTGAACTGGTCATAAATTAAAGCTCAGAATCATTAAAGCTCCTGCCACAACAACATGCAATGACAGGCTGGCAGAACCCTCCCTGGGAGCATCCAGGAAATCAGGACTGTGTTTGATGATTCGCCCTCAAGGGCCCAAGTTAGCAGAGCACAGGCCTGAGCCAGGAGCCTCTTCTCTGTAGCTAGGACTCGCAGGAGTTATTACCGCTCTTCCCCATGTAGTACTAATTAGCCATTTGGGGCCAGCTCTTTGCAAGCCAATTAAGATAACTTGGGGAGAAAAGTTTCACTTCTCTCAGTGAAGTTTTTTTAAATTCATTTTTATTGTTAGACTTTTAGGGGTGACATCTGTTAGCAAGAATTACATAGGTTTCAGGCATACCATTCTACAGTGCATTGTCAACTTGCTGTATAGTAAGTTCACCACCTAATGTGACCTTTCCATCACCTTATATTTAGCTTCCCCTCCCTCCTCTCCCACCCCCTCCCCTTTCTCCCCTCCCTAACCCACTCGTCCCCAAATAAACATTAAACTATTGATTGTGTCCATGGGTTATTTGTTCATTTCTTTTTTCTTTGTTGCTTTCAGTTTTATATTCCGCATATGAGTGAAGTCATACAGTTCTTTGTTTTTTCTGTCTGGCTTATTTCACTAAGCATGATGATCTCCAGGTCCATCCATTTTGTTGCAAATGGCAATATTTCATCTTTTCTTACAGCTGAGTAATATTCCATTGTGT
>PVJL010012207.1:0-38454 GCA_004026885.1 Lyroderma lyra
CCTTAATGGATGTTTTTATAATAACAATGGCTCCATGCCTTGGGGCTGTGTATATGGGTAAAGGCACACCTTATTCTATCCAATAAAAGCTATGCTTTGGCCCAATTCGAGGAGTCTGGCCCATGAGGCTGGGGCCCCTTGTCCCCACTTGTAATACATTTTTGGCTACTGTCTTTCATTACTTCGTGTTGCCCTTCCCGTGGTCCCATTGCCTGTGTTGTGGGAACATCAGAACTTAGATTAATCTGTTCTTTCTTGCCACTGTTCCAAAGCAAACAAAAAAGACATTTTAATCAAAAACATTTCTTACAATATAATCTACAACTCCAAATTATGTAAACAAGAGGGAATGAATTTATGTTATTTCACTTAAAGGAGCAACTCAGTAACGTGGTGAATTTGTCATCACTGACTAGGGAAAACGATGTATCTTTGGTTTTCTGCTTGCAGTAAGGGAAGTGCTTCCACATGAATGGAAAACTAGATTAGAAAGGGAACGTTTCAGCCTCATCACTGTTTTCTAACCTGAATATCATCTCATATTTTTTAAAAACCTTCATGGAATAATACTGATTTCCACAAGGGCATCCCTAGGACTAATTTGGTTTCCTTGTGTTATATTCTGAGAAGGCTTATACATTTTTTATGAGACCTGACTATGGGGACTAACTTGTAAATGTCTGAGTAAAAAAATTTTTTTAATTTACCTTTTACTGTTGGTATTAAGTGCCTTAGAATTATTTCCAGACTTGTCACAAAATATCCATAATTAATACATACTGTGACTGGAAAGATTTGAAAGGACATTACTTAGACTCTAAAAATGTGGCTGAAAATAAACTCCAACTAACTGGTCAAGGAACAATGGATTTTGAAAGGTAAGGTCAGGCCTCTGCAAGGGGAAGTGAAAACTGGGAAAAAACCAAAAGGTAGCCAATTATATTTCCAAACTCTGTAGTATGCATAAATAGCCTACACAGAATTCAGGACAAGCCACCATCCCAAAGAGATACATGGTTGTTAAGGCACCTCTGGATTTGTACTGTTTCTTCCATCGCTACTCATAGTTATGATACTCTTCAGGGATAGAAATATAGTATGACTATGAGGACAAGAAGATGGGGCCTTGTGGAAATTTTAATAAAAAGAGGACCTGAAAATCAGCTTACTTTGAGGCCTCCTTCAAAAGAGATACACCTTTAATGACTATCATCATAAATGTGTGGATGCTTGCATTCTAAGAAGGCTATATTAATATAACTATGCAGTTTTAAAAAACAAAATGTAGATTTAATGGATGCAAAAAAGACAATATGTGTGCAGTGTTTTTGAAAGGAAGGGTAATTAAAACAATTAAATTTTTTATAGCTATGTAACAGTACATTCCCTTTCCCTTCATTCCATCTGTGTGCACATTCCATTTTTATCTTCCTTGTCCTAGGATTGGGGAGGATTTGGTTTGTTAAACCAGACTCTTCCTTTCTTTTTCCTTCTTCCTCTAAAAAAGGAGCAGACTTCCTCCAAAAAGTTCCCAGGTAGTTGGAGGGGTAGATCTTTGGCAGAGTAAAGGCACTCACAGGTTGGGAACTGATTTGCATTTGAGGGAAGGTTGCCAGATTTAGCTAATAAAAGAAGGCCCAATTAAGTTTGAATTTCATATAAACAAATAATTTTTTTAGCATGTCGCATGCAATATACATATGCAGTGTAAATGGAAATATTGCATGGGACATACTTAAACTAAGGAATTATTCATTGCTTATCTGAAATTCCAATTTAACTAGACTTCCTTTATTTTGCCTGGCAACCCTAATTTGGCATCTACGTCAGGCCCACCTTTGAAAATACCAGTTGAAACCCTGAGTGGACTGGAAAGAAGCCATTTATTATAATGTAGTATTTCTTTACCCTAATGCTGTTGGTCCTCTGTAGTAAGAGAAGATGCCCTGCTCTACCAATGCACAGTGAGGTTGGTCACCCATCTCCCAGCCACTGCATAGCTAGGGTGGAACTGCTGACTCACTGATGTTTTGCCTGTGAATCTAGCTTTGTGAGGAGGCAACCAAGGAATGACTTACTGATTGTTCCTCTCCTTCTGCCTTGAAGGGAAAAAGCAAATTAACTATTTTTATTTCAAATTTAATTATACATATATAAAAAAATTTTGTTGGAAAACAACCAAAATAACCAAATTGTAATAATCATTGATAATATTATAAATAATATTTAAAACTAAGGTAAAATGTTCATTATATAACAAATGAAAAAAGATTAGATAATAGTATGTTCAATATAATTCTGGTTTTGTTTTTTATAAAGCACATTTAGGTAGAGAAAAAAACTGACAGGATATATATCAAACGTAGGCCTAGAAATTTGGATGATTTAAAAATTTCCTTTATATTTTCTTAATGTACTATAACGACCATACTACATTTGAAATAGGGAAACTAAGAAGTTAAGATTTTTTAAATTATAAAATCATATTTTGAGAGAATTTTTGAACTTCAACTTAATTTCTATAATGCTCTGCTCTTGGAGAGTTGAATAGAACTCAGTTTTTTAGAGCTGAATATAGACTGAGTCACAAAGCCAAGTAGCTCTTCCAGTAAATGTCATGATATTTGTCTGTCACAAAATAGACAAGGTGCTCGTGATTTACCTGAGAGGCTCCCCCCAGCCTTGTGTCTCAGAATGGAATGTTGGGTCAGCAGTTTCATTCAGCAATCTGTTATTATGCATTAAGAAGCTCAAGTGTTACTATTTATGCATTTTATCCAGTGAGGTCCCTTTAGTATATGACACTTCTAATGTATTTGAGCCTAATAATATTAAGGTCAATCTCTTGTTCCTCTTATAATGTATAAAATGTTTTGGGTTTTTATTGAAGACATGAATCATTTGACATTTGTGTTGTTTTTATACAGCCGATGGAAAATGTCTGGTGTCGGTTGGTTTAGACGATTTTCACAGTATTGTATTTTGGGACTGGAAAAAGGGAGAAAAGATAGCCACAACAAGGTAAGAAGCTGCCGAGATCTGACGGCATCCTGCTGGTTATCACGCTTCAGTATAGGTCAGTAGTTTTCATTTTCTAGTAAGATTTTATCTTCAAACTCTGATGAAATCCACGTAGGAAGCTTAACACCCAAGTGAGAACACATCGCAATATTTCATGGTGCCAACCTGACCTAGAGCAGTTAATGTTTGTTTCAGGGAAATGGAAAATTCTGAAATTCTTTCCAGAGAATTAGTCATCACTTTGCTTTAGGTTATATGTGCATCATCTATATCAAAGCTTTTTATGAGCAATAGAAAAGCAGCCTTTCTCAGGCTTGTGCCTTGCCCCTTGCTTTTCCACTGTCTTAGCATCTGCTGAAGGATCGTCAATGTCACTGGAGTCAGAAGTACCATTTGTCACGAGGCTGTGTCATGCTGGAAAGGAGGCCCCACGGTGTGCATCTGCCAGTCGCTTTCAAAGCAGGCAAATTGTTTCCCTAATCTCCCCATCTTATAAATAGACTTTCCAAGGCCAACTGCTGTTTATAGACCACCTGTCCTTCCTCCCCCAGTCTCCCGCCCTGCTGAATCAGCCCGAAGTCTGAGCATTACTTTCTACTACCACTAGCATCAAGTTTAGCTGTTTGCCAGCCACGGTCAAAGGTCAAAATAGTTGGCAGCCAAGGCCCAGCAGTACAATTTGTTAGCTCCACCAGCTCGTCCCTGCATTAACCAACTTACTTTCTATTTTGCAACGTGAAATCAATTTTAAGTGAATGACTTTGAACCTCAGTATTGACTTTCTAAATTAACGCTTCTTTCCACAATATTAAATGGGGAAAAAGGGATTTTTTTTTTTTTTGCAATTTGTTTTAATGAATGAAGATCTATAAATTGCTGAAGACTCAGAGATGGATCAGATGGAGCCTCGATGACCCCAGCTGACCGTCATAGGAGAAAAAGAAACTTTTCTGATGATCGCTACTGAGATAGAATTCTTGGCAGCAAACGGCAGCTCATAAATCTGCCTGCCCACGTGTTTTTTTCTCTTGGTCTCTCTTTCTACTGTTGCTCTCTGTTGTATCACTCCCCTCTAGTACTCAATTCCACTCCTAGTCAGAACTCTGCTTTTCTCCTAGAAAAATAAAACTGAGTTTTAGTTTAATATTTCTGATAGCATAGCATCTGCATTAATAGGTAATTTCAGGCAAAGCAGAATGTCTCCATTTCAAAAGCCACAAAAACACAATTTTCCTGCTAGAAAGCCATCTGCAACTGTAGGTGACTCACCAGTTGTATGCCAGAAACATTAATAGAAATGGAAGAAAGCAGTATTTATTAATATAAAAAAACATATACCTGATATCCATGGTAGCGCTACTTCTATTTAATTTAACCAACATAAATCAATTTAACAGTATTATGTTAATAACACAATTTATTTTGGGAATTGTTCCCAAGCCTTATGTCACATTCCCAAACAGGACACCTGCAGAGTTGCCTTCAGAGAACAGTTTTGCAATTGTAATATTAACCAGTGCTCTTTCCAACAGGGGATGTGCCAAGGGTTGTTAAAGTTCTTTGGAAGAATATTAGAAGATTTTAAAACAATAAATAAATAATGAATATTTACATAAATATTTATATAATATTAACAATAATATACTTTATGATAGTAACCAGAAAAACAAATACAAATTCTATGTATGGCCTTCAGTTAGAGTGCTTAAGTAGATAAAAACTTTAAAAACAGAGATATGAAAGAAATGACAAAGACAAAGAAGTAATACTTAACTGATGGTACTTTCTAGCTTCCAAGAGGGCCTACTTTACTCTCTGAGAATAACTGGCTTCACGATGCACCTCTGTGTCTCAGTCATTGCTAGGATTGTCACTATCAAGTCTTAACATTGAACCTGGTCTAACGGGCTGCATTCTTCTGGAAGGGTGATTGTTCTACAACATGCCCATCGCCCAAGGTGTGGGGAGGGGCCATGATGGCATGCCCAGAACTAAGTGCCACCTGCATGGCACTGCACTTTCAAGAGCTGTAAAAATGTTTAAATGAACCTACTGTTTTTTTAGCTCAGAGAAATTGAAAAATTTAGAATGGGCACATAGAGATTTTATTATGAAATCTCTATGAGGCTTGATCCAATCTATTTGAACAGTTTCTTTGCATCTTTGCTAATTTTCATGAATGATTTCATTACCTCCATTACAGATGAAATTTTCAGTCTTTTTTCCTCTTATATGTTGTTTAGATTTTAGTCTAATATGTAAGTAACCCATTTAAAAACCAAGTCCAGTCTCTTATGAGTAGCAGTTAAATGGCTTAATATCAGTGTCAATCAGGGCAAGATAATAAGATAATTAATCAGGTGCTTCTATGCCCCTTTATTTGTATTTTCATTGCCCTGGGAACATGACTGTGGGGGACAATAACTAATTATTATTTGACAAGCTTCATCTCAGAAGTCTGAACCATGGAGAGCCTAGACAAAATGTATAGTTATCAAGGTGCCTAAAAAGAATACTTCCAATATTAATGTGAAATAGTTGTGCTACTAGGAAACTCGGGGACAAATGTATACCCACGGAGAGCAGATGTGTAGAGCTTCACAGCATGCATTTCTGTTAGATTTGTTTTTTGAGATATTTTATGTCCCTACCTTTATTATGTATTTAGTTGAAAATACCAAATTGACACCTTTCCTCCTCACTTTTTAAAAAATGTGTATCTGTTTTTCAAAATAATATTTATTCATCTTTTCTTTGTTTTCAAAATACATGGTCATTATAGGAAAGTTAGAAAGCATATAAAAACACCAAGAAGAAGAAAATGACAGTCGCCCATAGTTCCATTACCCAGACACAGCTATGACTAAGATTTTAGCATCTGTTCTTTAGTAGTATATATTCTTCTACTATTTCTACTTATTTTTATTTACATATTGGATGTTATACACACTGCTCTATAGCTGGCTTTTTTTTTCCCACTCACTAACATTTTATGTCACTGTCTTCTAATTTAAGTTATCTTCCTCACTCAATATTATTATCTTAAATAGTAAACCAGTTTAAGTATTTTTTGGAAGGAAATCCAACATTCCTTTAGTCTTCCTGAAGGGCTTAAGAAAGAGAAAACCAAATCACATGTAGGACTGGGCCTCTACGCAAACAAAAGGGCTCCGAATAGAAGATTCAGAAACTGGCTCACCTGGGTGTGCAGCTAGCTGCCCTTTGCTTCTACAAGAGGCGCATTCCTTCGTTTGCCCCTGTGCTTGCTGAGAGGGTTTAAAATGTGGCCCTCTGTGGTGAATTACTTATGACTCAGGCATGAGGAACTGTCCTGTGTTAGGGCAGTGGTACAGTGTCTTCTACACTCGTACTCTCTCCACTTAGGACCAGAAACTTTTTGCATTTTGTGTTTCTTACACACACACAATTTTAGGCAACTTCCCTACTGATTTAACAAGTGTCTAAAGGAAAGATAATAGAGAAATTCAATGAATGTGTTTGTTTAGACATGGGTATTAAACATGCACCTGCTATTGTTGGTCAGTTTAGAACTTGAGCCACACCAAGAAATTAGATGGAAACTAATGTCTGACAGGCATTGTACAGATACAAGCTAACAAACCAATGCTCTTTTCTATCTAGGAAATGTAATTTGTTATATCTGTTCTCAATTTTCATTTTGTTTTCTCTAGCATCTTCTCTCTAAAATGTATATTAATGATTTAGAATCTGTGAGGATTTTCCTCCAAGAAATCCTTGGCTGCTTAATGTCCTTTATGGTTATCTGGTTCACTTCTCTTCATTGTGTTAAGCACATTTTCTCGTTTATCTAAGCTATTTTCTCTCTGTCCTAATTGTTCCTGATACATCCAGTGATGAATCTTGGCCCCAGTGTTCCTGTTTAACTTTAAACTTTCAAAGAAACAAGGAGTTCAAAAATCAAGTCCTCCTTTCCTGCCTCTCACTATAGTAGGGCATATGTAATGAATACGGAGATCCTCTGTTCTTGACTTTTCTTTTAGCTTTTTATTATGGAAATTTTCAGTTACACAAAAGTGGAGGTGTTGTGGCAGGGTGAGGGTTGACAAGGCAAATCCGATGATGATTCTGTAAGGAACCAGGTTAAAAGGAAATCTCCCCAACATATTATGATTAGCAAGCATATTACTATGGCTAAATACGTGAGCAACAGTCCTGGCTCCGGCTAGGCATAGCAGCTGGCAGGTCATTGCAGTTCTACCGCCCATTGGCCTTCGGGGTGCTGCCGGTAGAGGTTCTTCGTGTCCTTCACTTGGTCCTGGCCTGGACGTCCAACACCCTCTGCAGTGTTATTTGCAATGGTCATGTAGGATCAGCTTGGGCTGTCCAGGTCTCTGATAGGTCCCCTGCATCGGACTTTTTGGCTTGAGTGTGGTGGATCCAGGGGGCTGTACCTGCAATTTTCACAGCAGTCAGAGTAGCCAGTATAAACCATGTGTGGGCCTGTCCACACGGGTCGTGGGGGTTCCTTTTCCCAGTCCTTAACCTAGACCATATCTCCTGGCTGGTGGGGGTGGACCTGGTTTCCTAAAGGGATTGGGGCCCAGTCTAAAACATCCCGACTTACTGTTTGAAAAGTCTTTCCTAACATCTGGAGTTGGGCTGACAGACCTAGTTCCCCCAGTTGCTGAGGGTCCCCCTTAAGCCTACTGTTGATAGGTGAGGGCCTCCCATTTAAAATTTCAAATGGGGAATATCCTAGGGATCCGGGAGCACACCAGACCCGCATTAAGGTGAGAGGTAATATGTCTGCCCATGGGAGTCCTGTTTCCTGACAGAGCTTAGCTATTGTGGTCTTAAGGGTTCAGTTCATGCATTCAATTTCCCCTGAGCTTTGAGGCCTGGAGGCGGTGTGTAACCTCCAATTAATCTTCAGCAATTTGGCTATGATTTGGACAACATGGGATACAAAGGCAGGCCCATTGTCCGATCCTATTGAAAGGGGAAGTTCATAGTGAGATATTATTTCTCTCAGCAGAGCCTTCACAACCTCTTGGGTGTTTTTGGTGTGAGTGGGAAAGGCCTCGACCCATTTTGAGTACACGCAGACTAAAACAAGTAGATATTTATGGCCCTGACATGGCTTTACCTCAGTAAAGTCGATTTCTATGTCTTCAAAGGGAGTCGTCCCAGTGATCTGAATTCCTAGGACCTGTTTAGGACCCTGTCCCGCATTGTTTTTAGCACAAGTAGTGCACCTGGTGCTAATTGGGGCACAGAGAGCCAGGAGCCTGGCAATGTAGTAATGGCTGGTGAGTTCCTTTTCAAGGGTCGTCTTTCCCCAATGAGTCAGGTCATGGTGTGGTTTGATCATGTGATAAGCTAATCCCCTTGGAATAAAAAGTCTCCGATCTGGTAGTTGCCACCAGATTAGTCCGGGTGCTCCCCTCGGCCTCTGCCCATCAGTGTTCCTCTGGAGTGTACCTTGGATTTGCTGGTAGGCTTGGCACTAAAAGCACCTTGGAAGCAGGGTCCAGGTTTGGGGCTGTCCTGGTCTGGGCAGCAGCTTCTCGTGCCGCCTGATCTGCCAGACGGTTCCCCTGACTGATCGGCTCAGTCCCTCTTTGGTGTCCTTTGCAGTGCACGACTGCTATTTCCTTTGGTTACCAAACAGCATACCCATGTGATACACCGCTGTGTGAAATGTCTAGATGTCCTGCTCTTGGTCATACTCAGCTCAGTTGTGGGTTCTAGTAGTATCAGCCTGAGCCCTCCATTATAAAGCTCACCATCAATGTATTATCTAGGGTCTGTAGCATACACTTACAACTGTGGACTGAATTGATTATTTAATCAGGGGTTTAAAATAATTTTTAAATTCTATTATTCATTCTTCGTATTAGCTAGAATTCTTATATAAATAAGAATATTCCTTCATGAACCATTTGGTTTCTCTAAAATAAAATTTACACAAAAAGTAGTTCTTTAAATATTAGGGTTACTTGTCCTTTGTAACTTGCAGAATTTTTCTCAGTTTGTCTTTTGATTTTGTTACAGTGTTTTTCATCATGAAACAGATTTTTATTTTTATGTGGTAAAATTTTTCAACCTTCTTTTAAGACTTCAAAATTTTGAGTCATAATAATTATTCCCCATACTCAGGTTAAAAGGAAATTACTCATACTGTCTTCTAATCTGCTATGGCTTCCTTCTTACATCAGATCTCTAAACCATTTGGAATTTATCCTACTATCTATTATGAGGGACAGATTCAGTTTTATTCTTTTTTCAAATGGCTACCAAGGCATTCCAAACATCATTTTTCTTTTCCTTTTTAAGTAGACATTCTTTTTTAGAACAGTTTTAGGTTCACAGCAAAATTGAAGAGAAAGTAGAGTTCCTACATATCCGTACTCACACCCACCCACAGCCTCCCCCATATCCCACCACCAAAGTAGTGCACTCATCACAATAGATAAAGCCACGTTGACACGTCATTATTATCTGAAGTACATAGATTACATTAGAGGTCATTCTTGGTGTTGCACATTCTATGAAGTTTGATGAATATATAATGACATATGTCCACTATTGCAGTATCATACAGAATAGTTTCACTGTTCTGAACATCCTCTGTGCTCTCCCTATTCATCTTGTACAGATTTTTGTGTGAACATAACTTTTCAACTCCTTTGGGTAAATAACAAAGGAACATGGTTGTTGGATCTTATGGTAAGAGTATGGTTAGGGTTTTGTTTTGTTTTGTTTGTTTTGTCTGGCTGAAGGAGAGTTACTTTTACATACAGAAAATTCAACAGCGTATGTTCAGCCCAGCTTGGTGGCCAGTTCTTTAGCTTTTGCCTTTTCTAGCTTGGCACTGCAGGCTACCAATTTTGGGCCCAGGACATTGCCTCCCCAGTGACAGCAGATCTCATGGTATCTGTCATTGTTATTGGTCTGGTTAGCTTCCACCTGCTTAGCCAGTGCTCCTTTGTCTTCCGAGTTTAACCTGTGTGAAGGTGCCAGTGGGGCCAGTCTTCCTGTGGATTAGACAGTATTCCTGCTCAAAGGACAGGTGACCTCTTGGTGGGGACATCCTCTTTGCCAGCAGCTTTTTTCTCAGCCCAAGCCAGCAGTCTCTGCTTCTTCTGCTTTGTCTCTGGCCTGTGCTTGTGGGCCAGCTTGAGCAGCTGAGTAGCTAGCTGCCTGGCGGTGCAAGGCCTGGGTGAACTGGTTAGTGGCAGGCGGCACTTTCAGGCGCTTATAGAGAATAGCTCTTTGCTGCTGCAGCCGAATGTACCGGGGCCATTTGACAAAGCCAGTAAGGTCCCTGTTGCACTGGATGTCCTGTCCAATTCCAAAGTTCTTGGGCCTTTTCTCAGAACGGGGGTTTACCACCTTCTTGGCCTCCTGCCTCTCCACGAGAGCAGGGCCTGGGCACCACCTTCTTCCCCCAGCCTTCTTTCCTTTCAGCATCTTCGGCAGCGGGAGGAGAGAGAGAAGAGAGTATGTTTAATTTTGTAAGAAACCACCAAACTGTCTTCCAAACTGGCCGTACGATTTTGCTTTCCTGTGAGCAATGAATGAGAGTTCTTGTTGTTCCACATCCTCGCCAGCATGTGGTGACAAACACAATTTATTTCAAAAGTTCGTCTCTCCTTCATTGATTTAAGACCCTGTCTTTATTATGTACTACATTTTAATGTTTATTTGCATCTCCTTCTAGATTTTCTATTTTGCATTGGGATGTCAGTTAATGCATGCGCCGGCACTACACTGTTGTAATTATGAAGAGTTTATAAATTGTTTTAATAGCTAAGAGAGCTACCCTTCTCACTTTGCTCTTCTTAAGAGTTCACATGGTCATTCCTGCTGGTTTATTCTTCTGCAAGAACTTTCAAATCACGATTTCTAACTCCAGATTTCATACAAACAAATACCCAGTGCTGTTTTTTATTGGAATAAAGTTGTATTTATAAATAAAGTTAGGGGGAATTGACATCTCTATGATTAAATTTTCCAATCCAAGAACATAGGACATGTTCCCTTATTAAACGTCTACTTTACTGTCTTAGAGATGTGTATGTGTGTATCTGTGAGGGGGGGTGTTTTACTCATTTTATATATTGTATATTTATTATTCAACTTAAGTTTTGATACTTTCATTGTTTATATAGTCCTCTCATCCATTATATTTTTCAACTGGTTATTGTATGTATAAAAGTTATTGATTCTGTTTTTAATTTTATATACTACAACTTTACTAAATTATGTTATTTATACTCATTTTACATTATTTTCTTTTGAATTTTCTAGGCATATAATTATGTCCTCTGCTAACATAAATAGTTTAACTTCTTCCATTTCAGCTCTTTTGCTTTTAATTTTTAAAATCTTGTCTACTTGCATTAGTTAATATATTCAATATAGTGTTAAGTGGGAATGACAATAGTTTTGTTCCTGACTTTATTGGAGATGCCCCAATAAAGGTAAGAATCTGACTTTTAAGTTCACACACACACACACACACACACACACACACACACACACACCATGAATCAGCTGCTATTCCAGCACTTTGTTTTTTTAAAAAATGATAATGGCATACATTTCTGGAAAGCCAGCCTGTGTATAGTCAGTCTTGAATGAATCCAGGTTTCTCAGTGAGAGTCAAGGAGTAAAGGAAAATAGAAACGTCTAAGAGATAGGTTTGAACCATCCATTAATTCCTACTTTATTGAGTGTTGGGTGTTTTTAAATCACAAATGAGGGTTAGATTTTTGTCAAATAGCTTTTTAGCATCTGTGAATTTAACAGTTTTTCTCCTTATATATTAATATGATGAATTGTACTATTTGATTTCTTCGTAACGAACCACCCTTGCATTTGGTCATAATGTATTTTTTTAATGTGTTATTGGATTGTCTTTGCTAATATTTTATTTAGGTTTTTAAATCTATATTCATACGGGAGATTGGTCAGTCCTTTTTTTGTTAATTGCTTTTTTTTTACATAATGAAATATATGTCCTAATATCCCAGAGAAGACCATCAAATAGTCCATTAAGACTAGGAAATGCTTAAATTCTAATGTGATAACTATACTCTAAAGCAGAATTTGCCCTGGCACCATGGAATGGTAGGTCAGTAGCTCCAGGTCTACAATCAGCCCTCACTTTAACATTTGTCCTCTGCCTCTTAGATTATAAACCTACATTTCTGAATGCATAGCATATGACAGTGCCTTGAATCAATAGATAACACCCTTTTTCTTTCCATGGATGTGAACCAGGGCTTAAATTTCCAGTGAATACATTTCTAGCTGAAGCTCTGTTTAACCCAAAGTTATTATTTCTACAGTAAAAATATTACATTTGAAGCTTCTCATTAATGCTATTGCAATGTCTTCTCCCTGTTTGAGACCTCTATATCCCAAGAATTACTCACAATCCTATGGTAGTGGCATTAATTTATCTTATGGAGATATCCATTTTAGATATTTCATTAATTTTTTTAAAGCATAATTAAGTAGACTTTGGTAACAATATTAGGGCAAAAAGAAAGTGTTCAAACATACAAAGAAAAGCCAAACCTCATTATTTTAATGTAGACTCTATGTGTATTTTAAGTGATCTTCCAGTTTAGTTCTCCTGTTACATGTGCTTCATGTAAGTTGGACCAAATGCATATTTTTAATAAAGTGCTATCTCATCACTTCCATCAAAACTAGAAATTTTTTTCTTATTTGTCTCTTACAGAGGACATAAAGATAAGATATTTGTGGTAAAGTGTAATCCACACCATGTTGACAAGCTGGTTACAGTGGGGATAAAGCACATCAAATTCTGGCAACAAGCAGGTACCGTTGTTTGAGTTTATTTACGTGGTTGAAAGTTTTACTCCAGCTGAAGAAAACCATAACTGTTACCTAGCCTGTCTCTCCAGTCTAAAATTAAAATGTGTCTAAAAGATTATGTCTCCCAAATTTACTTTGGACTGCTTAATATCTAAACTGTGAAACTTAGAGCATGCTATATGATGCTTTGCATATTCATCAATATCTAGAAAGCTTTGGAAATATTCTGCTGTGAAAATAGTTATATTTTGTCATCTGTTCTGAAAGCAGTAATTATGCTGGACTGCTAAGCATGAAGTAAAATAATCACTTTGGTTGGGTGAATAGAATTTTCAGTATTGTGGGGGTTCCTATATTTATCACTGAATTTAGAAAACAAACTAAATCCTGACACTGCACACAGTAAGTGGTCAAAACAAATATTTGTGATTTATAATATTGATAATGATGAATAAATAAGCATGACAAAACATGGAATAATATCTTATTTTTCTCACTAATAAGCCATACCTGTTAATTGCAATTGTTTCTGAACTCTTAGTATCAGCTTTAATACCAAGCCCACTATCCTACCACCAAAACATAAATAAGCTACTGTTCCTGTGCTTTCTGTTTTCAGAGAAAGGATAATGACACCCAGCATGTCTGGAGAGCCAGCTTGTGAAGTGATGTCTGGAATGAGCCTGTGTTTCTCAGTGCTAGTCAGGAAGTGCAGGGAATTGTGAACCCCTATGGGGTGAATCTGGTGTACCTTCTCCTACACAGTGATTCATTTTTCTCACCCCAAAGTTGCTGTGATAAAAATTGAGGCGAAATGTACATAACATGTTTACATTTACAGCTAGTGCTGTTTCTATTCTTTTCACTCAGCATCTGTGAAAACATTCCCAGCTCCCCCAGGCACTTAGTCACTGCCTCCTCTGGCTGGCACAGAACTTGCACTGACCGCTCAGTTAGACACATGTCTTGTTGGACCGCGATGCGAAGGAGATGCACATTTAGTTCTCGCTCCAACCAGACCATAAGTTCCTTGAAGGCAGGACCTCTCTTGTCATTTTTATACCCCAGTATTGACCACTGTGCCTGCCACAAAGTAGGGATTCAGTGAACACTGAAGTCATATGTAAGTGAATGAGAAAGTCTCTTATAATATTTTTTTATATTTCTTGCTGTTTTTCATACATCTTTGTGTATATGCATAGTGTCAACACACTGGGCTTTTCATTGAATGTAATCATTTTACCTGCTCATAGAAGGTGTCACATTTTTAAAAAAGTAATAAATACTCTTGGACCACTACAGGTGGAGGCTTCACTTCTAAAAGAGGAATTTTTGGAAGTGTTGGAAAATTGGAAACGATGATGTGTATTTCTTATGGGCGAATGGAAGATCTAGTGTTCTCAGGAGCAGCTACTGGAGATATTTTTATTTGGAAAGATAATCTACTACTAAAGACAGTGAAGGCTCACGACGGGCCTGTGTTTGCTATGTATGCACTGGATAAGGTATGGCATATTTTTTCAGAATTTGTTGTCTTCATCAGCTTTCTAAAATTGTAAGTTAATCGTAGGAAGGTCCACACCAAGAGAATGTGTCTAAAAAAAAGTACTGCCTGAATTAAGAAGTAGTGATAATGAACCTCCAGGCTAGAGAAGACAGGGAGGAGAGTACAAATATTTTTAAATTTTCTTGTTCATTTCTCATTATTTCTTTCTGTTCATTTTCTCCCTGCTTTGTTTATATATGTTCTTTCTGGCTCTCACTCCTGTGAGAGCCTTAAGAACTAGCATTGAGGTAAATGTAGACACCAGTAGCAGAAGAGTCCTGAGAAATATTTCTGCATTGCCTCCCTCTTCGGTGGCACAATGAGCAGAGATCTGAAGTACCAAGTGGGTAGATTACCATACCACTCATCAATTTGACCAAAAGTGATGTTGATAACCAGTTTGTTCACCTTTAACAAGAGTGTTAGAGTGTTAGGAGTTCCCTGGTGGTGTAGTGGCTTAAGGCTTTGGCGCTGGCGCTGTCGGCATTGCAGCCTGGGTTCGATTCCCAGTCAGGGAGCTACCCACATACCAAAAAAGCAAAAAAAAAAAAAAAAAAAAGAGAGAGAGAGTTAGAGTGAAGTCTTTTCACCAGAACCAGTAGAATATACATATACATACACTCAGGCACCACTTAACGAGGGGGACGTATCCTGAGAAATGGGTCATTCAAAGTTGTGTGAATCTACATGGTATAGCCTACCGCTGTAATTGTATGTGCTATACCTTTATACAACTGGTAGCACAGTAGGTTCGTTTATTGCCAGCATCACCACAAACACATGAGTAATGCATTGTGCAATGTAACTAGCTGACAGGAATTTTTCAGCTCCATCATTAATCTTATAGGACCACCATTGCATATGCAGTTCGCCATCGAATGAAATGGCAGTATGTGGTGTAGGACTGAATATAGAAAGGAGATTTATTATTAAGAATTGGCTCGTGCGATTACAGAGGCTGACAAGTCCCACTCTGCCATCTAGAAAGCCAAGAAAACTGGTGGTGTAATTCAATCCGAATCCAAAGGCCCGGGAACCAGGGGAGCTGAGGTGTAAATCCTAGTCTCAGGGCTGGAAAACATGAGACGAGTGTCCCAGCTCAGTGGGATGGGAAAAAAGGGATGAATTCCTTCTTCCTCTCGCTTATATTCTATTTCAACTCCCTTATTGGGGAGGGCAATCTACTTTACTGAGTCCATCAATTCAAATGCTAATCTCATCCAGAAACATCTTCACAGACACACTTAGAAATATTTAATCTGAGCACCCCATAACCAGTCAAAATGACACATTAAATTAACCATCACACTGGCCCCATTTCTACTCGAGCTCATCTTTGTCCTGGTTTGTCCAGCTACCCATCTGCTTTGTGGTTTTTCTTTATAAAGATCACACTCACCTTCAGTGGTATTAAAATACTTTCTCCAATCAATTTGTCAGAAAATAGTAATTTTTCATTCACTGCTAGCTTGCTGGTGGTACCATTTTATCTGTATTCTTTGACCTCCAGTTTAAGCCAACCACCACATCTGAGCCAGGCCTTACTTTGCATTTACCTGTTCCCAGGTAAATATGCTCATCATACTTCAGAAGTCAATTCTTGTTATATGTGCAACTATATGGTTGTTTAAGTCGTTAGACAGTTTTCTTTTTTTTAATGGCAAATTTGTTTTTGGTTAAACTACAAGTGTTAGAAAAGATTAAAGCAGAATGCAAATTTTTTTTGCAGGTCTATAAGTTAATGTGATATAACTTGTTTAAACTTTTTTATTGCTTGATAAATTAAGTTGACAAATCATGGGAAAAGATAAGGATATGACAGTATGATATACTGAATTTAAATTTAATTTGGGAATTGAATCTCCCTGGGTACAAAATCTATAGTAGGAATAAGAGTATTTAATGTAATGAACTTCAAAATATTAGTTCCTTGTACATATCATTAAAATGTGGTACATTCCTAAGAAAACAGAATGAATTGCTCAGTATTTTTCTTAAAAAAATAAAAGACTTTCCTCAGAACAGCTGGTATATATAATAAGTTGCCAGAAAGAAAAACTAGTAAGGCCAAGAAATCATAAGCTTAGAACAAAAATAAATATCAATTTTCAGTAAAAAATACCCAGCATGTTAAGCTTTTTACTTTCCAGGTTTTATAAAAAATAATTTGTATTTTAATTATTGTGGAAGTTGATATCTATTAAACAATTTAGCGGGATGCTTTTGTTATATGACATGCCTAATTTACTCTTTTTATTTATTTATTTATTTATCTATCTATCTATCTATCTATCTATCTATTTATTTATTTTATGATAAAATAAAGTAATATAATAAAATAAAATTCCCTGGCTGGGAATCGAACCCAGGCCACAGCGTTGACAGTGTCGAAGCCTTAGCCACTACACCACCAGGGAACTCCCCTAATTTACTCTTAATAATAAATAATTATGTTTCCTTCTGGAAGTAATCATTGAATTTAAAAATATTTAGCAGTCATTTTCACTGCAATGTTAATTCTGATTCATTCAGTAGGAATATATGAGATACCAGAAACTGCCAAGCTTTGAGGCAGGTCCTGTCCCACAGGAACCCACTCTCTAGTTGGAGGACTGAGCACAGAAACAGCTCTCCATGATCCAGTGCACCAAGGGCCTACCAGTGGTCCGAGGAAAGTGCAAGGGACAGACAATGAGAATATGCTAAATTCTGCTAGAGAGGAAGGGGAGAGATGCTTCCAGAAAATGTCAGATTACTATTATATGTTATCATATTTTTTTAATGTCCTGTAGTTAGGAAGAAAACACACACAATACTACACCCGAAGAACAATCCTGTTGGGGCTGGGTGGGTAACTGATTATTCTAATGTGTATATAACTCTTCCCATCTGTGCCTCCACAGGGTTTTGTAACGGGTGGGAAGGATGGAATCGTGGAGCTCTGGGATGATATGTTTGAAAGATGCTTGAAGACGTATGCCATTAAAAGAGCAGCATTGTCAACCAGCTCTAAAGGTGCTATTCCCAAATATGTAATAGAAATCCTTCTGTTCATAGGAATGGAGACAATAGTACTCATGTCCTTGGAAAAGCACGACCAAATTAATTCTCTTTCTTTCACATTCAGAGCTGTAGGCCCCTAGTGGAAATGTCAAGGATGATTGCCTGATACTTAGTACTTTGGCACTATAAAAACAATTTATATAATAGTCTTTTTAATATTTGTTCTATTGAATACATTTTCTCCCTCAGGCTTGCTTTTAGAAGACAATCCTTCAATTCGTGCCATTACTTTGGGACATGGACATATTCTGGTGGGAACAAAAAATGGAGAGATCCTGGAAATTGATAAAAGTGGCCCCATGACGCTGCTTGTTCAGGTACTGTGTTTGTACGTATTCTAAGCCACAGTGCACATCAGAGCCAGGACAAGGGTGAGACAGAGGGGGTGTGGCATTTATGTGCGAAATTTAAGGAGGCATTCACTCTCAGGGTTGTGCAAGTACTAATTATGTATTGCTGTTAACAAATTTTCACAAACTTAGTAGCTTAAAACAGCACACATTTATTATCTTGTAATTTCTGTGGGTGAGGAGTTTGAGCATGGCTTATTTGGGTCTTCTATTTAAGGTTCCACAGGATTGCAATTAGAGCCACGGGTGCAGTCTCATCTGAGGCTCAAGTGAGGCAGGATCTGCTTCTGAGGTCACTCGGGTTGTTAGCAAAATTCCGCTCCTTGTGGTTGTAGGATCAAGGGCTTCCATTCCTTGCTGACTGTTGGCCATAGGCCACCTTCAGCTCTTAGAAGCTGCCCACAGTTCCTTGCCACATGGGTTTTCCCAGCATGGCCCCTGACTTCCTCAAAGCCAGCAAAGCAAAGAGAAAAAAATAGCCACTGCAGTCTTATGTAACATAATATATCATCACATACATGTAATCATGAACATCCATGACCTTTTTATTGAAAACAAGCCACAGCCATGCCACATTCAAAGGGAAGTGATTACATAAGAGTGTGAAAGTCAGGAGGGTCATGAAGGTCACCTCAAGAATCCGACCATCGGGAGTTCCCTGATGGTGCAGTGGCTTAAGGCTTCGGTGCTGGCGCAGTTAGCGCTGCGGCGTGGGTTCGATTCCCAGCCCAAGGTCTCCAAGAGCCTTATCCCATTATAGTGTCTGCTCAAAGTCCATACACTTGTTATCTAAATCAAGTCCAGGTGTGCACAAGACAACTTAGGTATATTTTCTCTAGGTCTGTCAATCTGTAAAACTAACAATTTCTCTGCTCTGCACACACCAAACATACAGGTACCTCTTTAGATTTTGTTTCACTCTAGCCTCAGCCTTGGTTCACATAAACACGTTATACACTCATTGCCCTCCCTCTGCCCTCAATAATTATTACATTCAGATAAAATCAGGTTGAAGTAAATACCAATGAATTCTTAAAGAAGTGGTGATGGTTAGGCCACATTTATAGGTGAAAGAGGCACAGAAAGAGTGAAGGTGTATGTTCAGATGGTGGAGTGAATGAATGGGCACTAATTATGTAAGCTTCAGGACTTCTGTGGGTCTAGTAGAGGAGCTTCACCTCCTTCCCGTGCCCTGACTCATGCCTGTGAGCTTGCCTTATGAGGGATGAATCCCCAAATCCCACTGAAAGGGCCCCTCTAATAGGCTATACCCTGTGAACAGGTCTGCACACAGACCATGGCTCAGAACATTATTAGGTTTTAGAAATGCATGTGCCCAAGTCTCACTCTGGATATTCTGAATAAGAATCTGTGTATATAAAAAAATTCTGTGTTAAAAACAAACCTCAGCATCTCTGTGGCTGACTGTGCCAAGCAGCTGAATTGAGAACTATGCTGGAGTTGCAGCCTCGAGGTGTGACTTCTTTGTTCTCCAGCTGCTCATGCTTTTGTTGTTTCCTGCCAAACTAATTTATTTTTCTTCCTGGACATGAATTTTTATTTAATTTTGTTGAAAAGTGATTGCTCATTTCAACATAAACAATTTAAAAGTCTTTTTAATTCATTATTATTTTTAATCCCCAAATACTTGAGACTTTAAATATTTTCATACATGCTGTATTGCTATTTTGTAAGATTTATACCATAATATGATTTAAACAATACTGTAAGATTTAAACTCTACATTTTCTAACTTTAAGTATTATGTTATAGTTGAGCCAAGTTTGTTTAAGTATGTTTTAAACTTAGCAATAAAGTTTTTTCATTTTTTGGTTCTCTACAATTTGCTTATATTTGTTTACATTGTTCTGATAATAAAAATAGCAACAGGTACCATTAATTGAGCACCTACTATGTGTCAGGCAGTACTGTTGTATCAAATTTATCTCTCATCTCCACAACAGATTTGCTCATTTGAAATTGTCATGTTAATGAGAGACCCAAAGCCTAGTAAATTGCCCACAGGCACATGCTAAGAGCTGTAGAGCTGGGATTCAAACTGAGGCTCTCAGATACCAGAGCTCTTCCCTTTAAGCACACCAGGCTGTTCTCTAGGTGTCTCAGCATGGAACCTATAGGAAAGCAGTGCAGAAGGCCCAGTCCCCTGAGCTGTGGGTGGGTGGTAGACCTGGGGAGCCATCCTCTCTCCTTACATGTGTACCATTCATGTCCTTTTCTCTCAGCACTCTCTTTCCTCTTCTGGTCTATTACTCATTTGCCGTTTCCTCCTACGTAGAATTCAGTAGTTGAATTCGATCAATGTTTGCTGGTCTCCTGCTGAGATCTGTTCTGTGCTATGTGTCGTTCACGGTGGAATAGGACTCCCTGTGCTCTCAGGACTCAGTCCTATTCTGAGAGAGGATAGACACTGAGGGAAAGTTAAAGGACAATAGAGAAAGCATGATTAAGACCATCAGCTGTTCTGCTGTTGGAAGATACCAGAACCACCTTTCAGTTTCAGTAGCATGGCAACCCAATATCACTTGGAATTGATTGCTTACTTTAAAGAGAAGGAAAGCTAGGTTGGGGAAGGAGAGAAGTGACATGAGGTGAGTCCTCTCAATTTCCATTGTATATACTTTGAATATAATCAACTCAATTAGGCAGCTGTTTGGTATCAGCTTTATGGGTATTCCATAGGAAGGTAAGATCCCATGTTCATCTCCTAATCCCACTTAAGTACTGCCGGCTGGCCTTGCTCACAGTCCATTCCTGTCATATAGGAATTAAAACAACTATATTTGATTAAAGAAATATAATTTTCAAATCAATATATGAGCTATGGTTTGCAAGGTTCTCGGAGCCCCACAACCCTGTCCTCAAGCGAAATAAACAAAGGGACTTGGTCTCTAAACGAACCCCACGGATCTCTAGTCTGGCGAGTGGGGTGGGGATGGGGGTTGACGCCTGACTCATCCTCTGACCATGATCTTTTGGATAGAAGGTGTCTGAGGGAAGAAAACTAGGAATGTAAGGTGCTCCAAGTCCAATACATTCAAAAACAATATCTACACCTTCTAGCCCCTCTCAGATATTTGAATGTCAGCTGGATTTGAAACTTCATGTCCTCGGCCAAATTACTGTTTTGCCCAAACAGCTTCGCAGTGAAACCGGAATCATCCAATTTCTCTTGGGAAAGCCACCTGTCTCCCTCAGCACTCCAACTACAACCCCCTTTCAGATGCCTGTAGATGGTCTTCCCTTTTGCTTTACTAAGCACGGCCTTGGTATAATTAGCCACTAAAAGCAGAAAACCAATAAGCAATCTGGTCTGTTTTATTGTTCAGTACAGTAATCTATTCTTTACACTGCTTTATTGAGTGATAAATTATAAGAATCAGGTTCATTTTCTCCCTAATTGTTTATTTTTTTTACATAATGTTTTATTTCAGTTATAGTGCTAAGCCAGTTAAATGTGGTTTTGTTAAGATATAAGTGTGTGGAATTGGTTCAGTGCCTATAAGGTACCCTTCATTATCCAGTGTTCACTGGATAGACCAATTTGTGAATAAATGCTCAATGCAGGATACTTAAAATAAAAATTCAGCGCTCTTTATTTCTTTTCTGTAAAGTGATATACATTTGAAGGACTAAAATTGAATTAAATTAACAAGAATATTGCTGTTCACATAGGATTGCACTTATATGTGGTACAGAAAACTGAAAGCAACAAAAAAACAAAAACTCATGGAGTCAATAGTTTAGTGGTCACCTGAGGGTAAGGGGGGAGGGGAGGAACAGGGTGTCAAATATAAGGTGATGGAAAGAGAACTGACACTGGGTGGTAAACACATTATGAAACTCACAGACGATACACCGTAGAACTATACACCTAGAACCTATGTAATTCTTGTTAACCAATGTCACCCCAATAAATTTAACGAGAGAGAGAGAGAGAGAGAGAGAGAGAGAGAGAGAGAGAGGAGATATTCCATGAGCAAAAACCACAAGAAAAATTAAAAAAAAAAGATACTGCTTCTCAGTTCCTCTGACAAAGGTAGGTAGTACCTCCATCTCTTAGAATGTGGTTTCCTTGAAGTGGTTTATGTCATTGTGACCAAGCCTTTTTACCAGGAAGTACCTACATACTGTGTTCATTGTATGTCAACGGGAGAATGAGGGCAATTCATTATTCACACAGGTGTTTCTAAATGAGAAGATTGGCATCATATAAAAAAATTTTAAGTGAAGAGTCCATATTTTGATTTCCAAATGAGTGCTTTCACATCATGTAGGCCCAGCTTTAGATTCAAGTTAAATGAAAAACTTATTCACTGCAATTATTTTGGCTCTAGGAAGCTCAAACTGTGTTTGTTTATATTTGAAACTTTTTGAAATACTCCTGGGCAAATATGTAGCACAAGGCTGCCGAAGGGTGAGCCAGGAAGCATGAATCAAGTTGAATTGTCCCATTTCCTCTCCTACAGGGACACATGGAAGGAGAAGTGTGGGGGCTGGCGGCCCATCCTCTCCTGCCCATCTGTGCAACAGTGAGCGATGACAAAACACTTCGCATCTGGGAATTATCCTCCCAGCACCGTATGCTGGCAGTACGGAAACTCAAAAAAGGTACATAACATCACCTTACACATCTGTAAAAGTATTTTACAAACAACAGAATGTGTTGGATTCATTTATTCACTCAACTAATATTTACTGAGAGCACCAGTTATACACCCTAGAATATGCTAGGCAACGGGAATTCAGTGTTTGTTGTTGCAGCTATAATCCACCACATGTAGAGTTAGTTATTCCAGGAGGCTGGTCTGACCCATCGGTGCCCAGCTCTGTTATTCACTTGATTTTCCTTGCACTGCACAGACATTTGCCACCTGGGGGCAATATGTCCTTCTTCTTCTCATTGAGAGCTGTGCGACTCAGTTGAAATACTTACATCAGCTTGTAAAGAATGCTGTTTATTTTTTGTCTAACAGTCTCCAGAGCTGGTTTTATTATTGAAAATAAAAAATCAGCTATACAAAAGTAGTATCTAGAAATGAGTAAATATGCATTGATCTCCCATATACGCTACAACAAAGAAGTCTACCAAGAAGTATGAATTCAGAAAGTATTTTCTGAGTAGCTTGTAAGTGTCAGGCACCTGGGGTCCTGAGATGAATGGTCCCATCTCTAGTTCCAGCGATGGACAAGGTTTGAACAGAGTCCCAGCAGCAGATGGTTCATTCAAATTGGATAATTTGAGGAGAATCTAAAGACGGGACTATTTGTGAAGGGGTGGTAGGATATTGAGAAACCAATAAGGATAGTGTAGCACTATGAAGCTATTGCCAGCCCGAAGGGGCAGGAGAAAGGAGTGATTGCTGGAACCTTGCAAGTGAGCACTGTGTGAGATGGAAGCCCAACTAAACCATCAGCCTGGTGACTCAGTCCCATGTAGTGACTCCACAGAGAGGCAGCTGGGGAAATACATCCTCCCTCCCTCCCTCCCTCCCTTTCTCCTTTCTCCTTGGCCAAAACCACTCAGAAGCCAGAGGGCAAGGGAGCTCTTTGATGCAGTCCTTACAGCCAGATCCTGGCATCTAACAGAGGGGAGAGTGTGTGTGTGGAGAGACAAGCCAAAGGTACCTGGTATAAACAAGATACTATGGGGGCTCAGAGGAAGGCCTACAGCCAGAGACAACTCCTTCAAGGAAGAAACATGAGGCCCAAAGGATTTGCAAAAGTTCTTAAGACAGGAAAGGATGAGATTGGGGTCTGGTGCTAAAAGTATTTGTACTGGGTAGTTTTAGAAGCAGACATGGGGAGTATATTCTAGGGGGACAAAATGAAGGTGTCAAGATAGTAGTAAAACTAAGGATGGTGGCTGATATTGCTGAGCCAGCAACTATGCTAGCACTTTGAGTTTGATCCTCATGGGAACCCAATGAGTAAGGCCGTTAGTGCTACCACTTACAAATTTGGAAACGGAGGCACAGGGAACTTAATTCATTTGACCAAGTTCTCATAGTTTGTAAGTGATGACACTGAATTCAAACCCAGGCAGTGTTGCTGCACAGAACACACCCGTGGCCACTGCCTGACACTCCCTCCTTCTACCATATTGCCTTTCTTCACACTGAACTTCTGAGTTTTTGCATGTGGTGGAGCCGGATCTCAAACCCAGGTCTGACACCGAAGTCCATGCTCTTAACCACTACAAATCAAATCATGAATTTTTATTGGAGAAATGATAGACCAAGTGAGTCCTCATTGCAAGTGACTTAGTGACTTGAACGTCAGACAATGGTCTTTATTCACTAGTTAAAAATTAGTTCAGGAGAACAACTACTAAATTATGTTAGATAAGATGACCATTCAACACAATTTACAGCTGTTGAATTATTAATAGCTCTCCTTTTCACTCTGAGAAGTGTCCTGGTTTGTACAATAAATTATATGGTTAAACTAATCTTGATGACTCTCCTCAGGGACAGGCTTGACTTTTGTTCTTCCAGCGCTAGTACCATGCCTGAGTCATCATAGGTAAATAACTACTTGCTACATGAATACATGAAGGAAGAAAGAAAGGTATACTGTATTTTGCTGTATACTGTAATTTGCTGTATTTTCCCATGTATAATGTGCTTCTATATATAATGCTCACCCATGTTTTTGGCCCAAACTTTCAGGGAAAAAAATCATTTGTTTTAATTTTTTAATTTGAATTTTTATTTGTTTATATTTAGGTACTTAGGGTTTTTTGCATAATAAAGGAATTTTAGCATTTATTTTTAACATAATATGGTACAAGAAATTTTATGTAACATTTTTAAACTCATAAGTATTAATAAAAGAATTAAAAACACTTATATAGGTATGGAATTAGTACTACCCATATATAATGCGCATCCTTATTTTTCCCTCACAAATACAGGCAAAATGCACATTATACACAGCAAAATATGGTAATTAAGATGAGCCAATTTGAAGTTACTGGTATGAACACAACTTTCAGCAGACCCTCAGCAGTGACTGAGGGATGCGTATGGAAGCTCAGTAGGGAATGCCTTAGTACCAGGTTGTCTTCATCGCTGGTCTGTGCTTATCAAAGTTTTCACAATGACAATGAGGAGGGGGGCATATTCTTAAATAGGATGGCTATTCAGCATACCCCCGTAGAATCCATACTCCTCACTCAGAAACGTCTCCTTGTGACCCCACAAAGCAGTAGAGAGCATTGCTCATGTAGCGCCATCAGTCCATGGTTAGTTTTACAGACACATCTTGAGAGAATGTTGTCCATACTTCATTCTTCTCTTGACAGCAGAGGCAGGAACGAAATATTTCACCTCTAGAATTATGGATCATGGTCCATGGATCAGAGAATTGGAGTGACTAAGGGTAGAACAAGGTGCTCTAAAGCAACTCTACATGTAAGGCATAATATAAAAAAAATAGTCTCTAGAAATTTTATTTCCAAACTTCTGCTCTTAAGTATCACCTCTTTTCTTGAAAGCAAAGATACTGGTTATATTAATCCTTTGAAAATCCCGGTTTTCAGATGCCAAGAAATGAATGGATACCATAAAACAATTGAAGGTATATTCTTAACATTGCAATCATTGTTCTTAAGTAAGGAGGGAAGAGATGTTTTAAGATTGTGAAGTTAGAGTTCTTCTCACAGTAGTGTTAAAGACAGTCACATATCCCTGTGTAATGCACATATGCAAATTTCTCCATCTCTTCACTTGATTTGTTTGATAAAATTATGGAAGTGTTCTTTGTGGATTCTTTTGTAGGTGGAAGATGTTGTGCCTTCTCCCCTGACGGGAAAGCCTTAGCAGTTGGCCTGAACGATGGGAGTTTCCTGGTTGTAAATGCTGACACTGTTGAAGACATGGTCTCCTTCCATCACAGAAAAGAAATGATTTCTGATATTAAATTTTCAAAAGGTAAAGAAGATAGCCAAAATCTTTTAAAAATGTATTGGGACAAAAAGTTACAATAGTGGACTATTTTCACTATTTCCTTGACCTTTTTTCCCCATTTAAAAATGTTTAGTTCCTGGAAGTAAATATCTATATAAAATGTTTTGACATCAACTTCACATTTTTCTTTATAGATACAGGAAAATACCTTGCTGTGGCATCCCATGATAACTTTGTGGATATTTACAACGTACTTACAAGCAAAAGGGTTGGCATCTGTAAAGGTGCTTCTAGTTATATTACACATATTGACTGGGACTCTAGAGGTAAAGTATGTTATGGCTTTTAAAATATAATTTTCATTCTTTAAAAAAGTCAATGTCTATTCATATATTGTTTCTAGAGAGAATGGCAGTTTAGTTTTAGAGAAAAACAGATGGGGGGAGTGACCTACAACAATATAAACACTTGTAATTTTACAACCTAGAGGCAGCTGCTGTTAACATTTTGAGTATTTTTTCCATATTGTTGTTGTTCTTAATTCAAGCCATTGAGATTTAAGAAGGTTGAAGACATATGTGATCCCTTCTGTTACACTAGCAAACTACCAAGTCCCCTTGGAGTTCTGCATGCTGTGTCCTTGCCTTGTGTCTCCTTCTTACTGCTGTCCCTTCTCCTGCCAATGCTCCACTTCCTGGCAAACTGCCTAAGAAGTCTCAAGCAATTTTCACCCTTTAGCAGAGTGGGAAAGCTACATTCAATTCACTTAAAATGTCTCTGCTCAACTCCCAACCTTCCCTCTGCCTCTTCCAAGCCATGCCCACCTACAACAAGAGGATATATCGATTTATTTATTTATTTAACAAATCTGGATTCTGCCAGGTGCAAAGTCTTTTTTTTTTTTTAATTCATTTTTATTGTTAGACTTATTGGGGTGACATCTGTTAGCAAGGATTACATAGCTTTCAGGCATACAATTCTACAAGGTGCAAAGTCTTAACCTAGAAAATGTGGAAGATCCAGAAATGGGACATCGTTCCTACTCTCTACAGCTTTTATAATTTAGTGAGGGAGACATACTTGTCCCTGAATAACACACAAGCATAAACTGGGTGTGGCATGGGAATAAGACATGGCGAGTCACAGAGGTAGTGGTGATCAGGGGCTTGGAATGGGCAAGTCAGCATTAAGCACCCAGGGTGGAGCATCAGTGCTATAGGGTAGGTGACTCTTTTTTTAATTTTAACTATTAGTTTCAAGTGTACAAAAGAACATAATAATAGACATTTATACCCCTCACAAAGTGATAGCCCAACATGTCTACTACCTGACACCGCACACAGTTATTTTAATACCATTGACTATATTCCCTATGCTGTGCTTTATATCACCTTGCTATATATTTTTTAAATTATAGTTGACATTCAATATTATTTTCTATTAGTTTCACATGTACAGTGTAGTGGTTAGGCCTTTCTCTAATTTAGGAAGTGATCCCTCTGATAAGTCTAGCACCCATTTGACACTATATGTAGTTTTTACAGGATATTTGACTACATACCTTAGGCTGTAGTATGCATTCCCTTGACTGTTTTGTAGCTATAGGGTAGGTCATTTTGAAATCCCACCCTAGGAAATTAGCTGATGTCTGGGGCAGGTATTTAAGAAAGGGCTGGACCCCAGCTTTCAGAGATGTTTTAGTCCACTGTGGTAGAAGAACACCAAGCCCAATGGTGTGCTCCGAGGAAGAGCTCCCAGGGGAATCCAGGGAGCCTTCACAGAAGGAATGAACTGTGAGATGGATCTTGAAGGATCAGCAGAAATTCACCAGACAGCAAAATTTAGGACAAGCATTCCAGGCTCAGAAGGAAGATGGTCTGCCAAGACATGGAGGTGGGAAGAACAGGGATGATTAAGAAGGAGTCATGATGAGTGGCCGAGGGTGTGAAGGGAGGGGAATTTGGAGAGATAGACAGAGACAGAATAGAAAGGGACTTTAATATCACACAAGGAAGTAGAACACAGAACTTCATCCTATAGGCATTAGGTAACTCTAGGGGACTTAGACAGGGATATTCCCTACCGTCTTGGGGAGAGTAAGTGAGCTTGGAGTTGGAAAGCAACTAAAATAAACCAGGAGTAAGGGATGATGAGGGCCTCAATCAAAAAGAGGTTATGTCAGAGATTCCAGAATATTTTACTTCAAGTATTTCTTAAAGTAGTAACCATAAAACTGATCCTTCTGCCAAGGCAGGTATTTAGCCGTAACTATACTGGCTGCACTGGAATTTGGACTTTATCTGACCTTTACAACCTGCAGGCATTTTTATAGGGCAATGGAGAGGAAGAAAACATGCCATTTATTTTAAGAGGTGCACATCCCAACAAGGGCAAAGGGAGATCAGATAAGTCCCTCTCCCTTTCATGTCAGGGCCACACTGGACCCAGAGCTGAGGGCTGAGGCTGGCATTTAAGATCGAGCAGGACACTGACCACCTGAGAGTCATCTAGGAACCAGTGAGGCCGAGGGGGTAGATGGAAGCAGCCACTTCTCATCCCCTCGTCTTTAAATTTACTGCTTTATTGTTGTTGTTTTCTTAAAGTAGTGATTTCTCCCTGTATATTCTCTGGCTAACATCCCTAGATAGGCCCTCTCGTGAGAAAGGTTTAGAACAGTCAGGGTCAGCCTTATACATACATAGAATAAAGCTAACATACAGTGAGTTTTACATAAAATCTAACACACACACACACACACACAACACACACACACACACACACAAATGTGTGACACCATAATGTGAAATCCCACGACAGCATTGACCATTGGGGGATTAAAACCAATTTATTGTTTATATATTATGGAGTGAAGGGCCAAGAGAAAATGGGACATAAGGAGAATAAGTTTTGACTGAGAAGATTTCTTTAAAATTATTTTTAATTGTAATACAATGTATACAACATAAAACTTACAACCTAAACCATTTTTAAGTGTACAGTTCAGTGGCATTGAACACAGTTACATTCTTGTGCAACCATCACCACCATCCATCTGTAAAACCTAGGACTCTCTTCATCTTGTAAAACTGAACCTCTAGATCCATTCAACAATAATTCCCATTCCCCCCAGCCCCCACCAACCACCAGATAGTGGAGTTATACATTCTCTGTCTTTGTGTTAACTGGCTTATTTCACTTTGCATAGTATCCTTAAAGTTCATCCGTGTTGTGGCATGGGTCAGAATTTTCTTTTTAAGACTGAGTAATATTCCATTATATGTATATACCTCATTTGTTTATTTATTCATCCATCAGTGGATACTTGGCTTATTTCCACTTTTGGTATTGTGAATAATGCTGCTGTGAACATGGGTATACAGTTCTTTTGAGTGGAATTTCTGGATTTTAAAAATGTTTTAAGGAACCACCATACTTCCTTCCACCGTGGCTATAGCATTTTACATTCCCACCGATAGTGCACAAGGGTTCCAACTTCTTCACATCCTTGCCAGCACTTGGTTATTTTCTGGGTTTTTGTTGTTTCTTTGTTGTTTTATAGTAGCCATCCTAACCCGGGTGTGAAGTGGTGGTATCTCATTGTAGTTCGATTCACATTTTGAGAGGATTAGTATTTTTTTTTAGTTCTGTCAATGTATAAAATCCTATGTTGGATGCTAGGGACAAAAAGAGGAATAAACCACAGATGGAAAGAATATGACGGCCAAGATCCGTGGGTTGTGGCCAGGGAGGGGTCTGGGTGAAGGTCCACATGTAGGCCCTCAATGTGGAGCCATCGCTTTGTGGAGAGTGAGGTAAACCTCACTATTTCCATAATTCTGCCAAAAGCTTGCTAGCGTCTGTGGTCCAGCCAGTGCTCAGGATGATGGCAAAGGCCCTGGAGACCAAGGTCTTTGAAAAGCCACCTTGCCTAAGTGAGCCCCCCACATAAGAGGACCAGGACTGTGAGGCAAACAGAATACTCTTGATCTGTGGGGAGGAGGTATCCCAAACACCATGTGGAGAATAAGAGTGAGTGTGCCTATGACTCTTACCTGGTTTATCTCCAGTTTCATTGCCATGAGACGTGTCATACTGACACTCCTGTGTTCCTGATCTCTGAATTCCACAAATGCCTAACCTCGTGAATATGCCAAGCTGCCTCGAGATCAGCCTAGCTGCAAAGCGTAGGGGCAGAATTGAGGAATAGGAATCTGTCCGATCTTGTCAAAAAGAGTGAGTACGTTTGCCGAGCCAGCTGGCTCATCCGGGCAGGGATGGCACAGCCTGCAGCCTCTGCAGCCTCTCGTGTCCATGGCAACCAAAGGTCCTAGGAAAACCAAAAAGTGCATCAGTCCTTTGCAGAAACAACAGCTACCCCTGAATAAAACCTCCTGCACAGAACGCTTGTGTAAGAAAACTATATATAGAAAGCAATAAACTATGGAAGGATATTTTCTGGCTACATTTAATTCCTTTGTAGAAACATCAAGACTGTATGATCTTTTAACCATTAGCGACTTGAGCCATAATAGGACATCTCATTGCCATTTTCACTGTAAATGGCCTGATATGTTTGGTACATTTAGTGCCAGTTTTAGAATTGTTCTAACAGTAAATGATATAGCAGCTAAGGTGATGTGTGCGAATCACTTTGTGGTCTATAAAGCTCTATGCACCTGCCAGATGTGTGATTTACTTTAACCTGCTTAGAAATGAGGACATCTGTCTCTTTCAGTTTTCTTATTCTGTGTGAGAAGACATTTCTAGTGAATAAAAATGTGAGAATTTTGAAAGAATAGGGTTACTGTTATTAAGGGGTAAATTAAACACAGAATATACAGACCTTGTGCTTTTTGTTTCTGCTCCTGTCCTCAAGATATTTCAATGGTTACACATTACATGGCAGCAGGCAGTGGGTAAAAAACAGAGTGGTGACCTAAATATTTCCTCTATGCCTAAAAAAAAAAAAAAAAAAAAAAAAAAAAAAAAAAAAAAAAAAAAAAAAAAGAAAGAAAGAAAAAAGAAAAAATGGTCTGATAGCAGCAGTAAAGAAAATTTGAGTGAAAAAAACGCACACCCATCATTCCACCTTCCTAACACTAGAATACTTGATTTTTTTTTTTTTTAAATTCACATTCTTGGTTGAAAGGAACAGAAACCTACTCAATCCAACTTAAATTTAAAAATAATAATGAAGGATGAGTTTATTGGGAAGACATGGGGATATTTCATAGACTCCAATAACAGGAAGCAACATCTCCCGAGGAACTGGCTTTAGGCATCAACTGGAAAACTCCAGGAACCCAAGGGGGCAGCTCCTCTCCCCTCTTCTGCTCTGAGGCAGCTCGTTGGAATGTCCACGGCTCCCCGGGGCCTGGTGTCTGCTGTGACCCCTCTCTGCGCAGGCAGGCTTTCCCTAATTCATTTTGCACATGGCCCTCTCACTCTCTGCTACCCCAAAATGCCGCCCTCAGTTCCAGATTCCACATGTAATCCCATCAAGTCACCCACTGATTCAGCCACCCAGGTTCCAATTCCCAAGGAGAGAATTTGACCGCCCAGCCCAGTCTCTGGCCTGCCCCTCCCAGGCCCTGTAGAGAGCAGTTCTCAGGGGAAGGGACATGGGCTAGGTATGTCCCCACAGGTGTCTGTGGCTCTGCAAAGCACTTGGAATGCTTGTCTCTTGTGTTTAGATTTCTAATATTCTTGCAACTGTAAAGTACTTCATTCAGTTATTTTAACAGTTTTGGTTTGTTTTTCTAAGTAAGATCTGTTCTTTGGAAATGTGCTATAAAGTGAGTTGTTAGGATTATTTGAGAATTATTATCTTTTGAGTTCTATTAGAAACTCACAGTAAAAAAAATCTTCTAAAATTAGCCAAATTCATGGAATGTTTTCATTGAATCCTTTAATCCTTTTTCCACATCCTTTGTTATTTGCATTCACTCTTGAGAATCCCCAAAAATATATTTTGTGGATATATTTAGTTCATTGAAAAAATATTGGTCTTTCAATGCTAAATAGCCAAAGCTAATTTAACTGCCTTTTTTTTTCTTTTCTCATGTGTGTATGTTCAGCCATAAAGTCAGGAAAATATGCCCATTTATGCCCATTTCAGAGAAAACATCTTCAAATTCACTTGCTCCTCACAGACGAGTTAAAAATCCCTCGCCATAAGTTAATGAAATGAGAGAAACTTGTTTTTAATCAGTCACTTTGGAATAGACCTGCCACTCCTGAAGGTTAGCCAAGCTAGATCTCAGACCTGGGTGGTGCCCACTTAACCATTAAGGAACATAATGTAAACCACAAAGTTCTTATTTTGGTTTTATTTTTTCCAAGAAGGGCATTTCAAGACTACTACTAGGTATGTATAGCTATGGAAAAAAGAGAGGTGGGAATGCTATTATGTATACATACATACATACATTGAATTATTTGCATATGAAATATTAGGATGTCTGAAATTTGCTTCAAAATAATCTGGGGTGAGGGGATGAGTGGAGGGAGGTTCAGGAAACAGGGGTGGCCGTATACTAACTGTTGAAGCTGGACATTGGACACATAGGGGTTCTTTGTACTATTCTTACTTCCATATGTTTAAATTTTTCCATAATTAACAAAGTGTTTTAAGAATACTGGAAAGCATAATCTTTTGAGTAATTTAAATTTCAAGCCATAAAAGATTATTGACTTGATAGAGGAGAATTGAGAAATCTAATCTTTTCAACATTAATCAAAATGAAACCAAGATTATAATTTTATATCAGACTGAAAGATGATTTTTGCTCAACATTTTGTCTTGAGAGAGTCTTGGGTTTCTCTACATATTTTTAAGTAAGATGGGGGAGGGGAGAAAGGAATGAGCATTTATAGTTTCTTTTGTGTGTCCTTATTTTCCTGTTTCTAAACTTTAAAGGGAAAATTTAGAATTTAGACGTGAGTAAATCTGATCACCTGCAACAGGGTTCTCACTTCGGATGCCATAAATCTTGCCAAAGCCGTTTGCTTTTACTACATCTCTGTGCTAGAAGGCAACAGCGGAAAGGAGCAAAAAATAGATTTTGTCAAGCTTTGGAAAAATAGCTACTTTCAATGCAACAGAGTAAAGCATACCGATCTTGCTTCTACTATTCTTGAAGGATGTTCAAGGTCAGATTTTATGAGGTTCATGTTTTAAAAAGTCATAGCTTTGGAGTTGGTACCATGCCATGAAATAGCCTTTCCATGCACTTCTGGATAATTTACCATGTATTCAGTCAATTCATGAGACTTTGAGTGAAATGGATCAAAATAGTTACAGCCGTGCTTATTATCACTTCATAATAAAAAACTATGTGAAGAGTTTAATTGTTTCTCTACTTCATTCTGTCATAACAGGAAAATTATTGCAAGTTAATTCGGGTGCCAAAGAACAACTCTTTTTTGAAGCTCCACGAGGCAAACGGCATATAATAAGACCTTCAGAGGTAACAGTTATACACAAAGATTTAAAAATATATTTCATGAAGATTTATTAGGTGCATTTTGATAAAACCTATCAGTTCTTATCCACCAATATGGGTTACATTTAGTGTACCATTAGCTTGATTATTTCTTAAATCTGGTTGCTTAATCTGGTTTTGCTTAATCCGGAGACTTAAGGATTCCCTGTACCACTGGTGTAGCCATGTGCAGTTGGCATTCTGCTGAATTTTTCTGTGCCTGGTGACAACGACTAACCTAAAAATTTAGATGCCACACATTTTTTTTCTATTCAACGTGTGGTTTTGTGCAAAGCTTCTTATGAACATAAATTTTGAAACATAGTTTCTCCATGTTTACTATTTTTAATAGTAAGCGGTCCCTTCTGCAACAATAATATGACAAATGCTCTTTCAAAACAAAAAATATCCACAACCCAATCATCCTAATTTATCAAACTGGTTATTTTTACCCATGTTCTCTTCACGTCCTTAGCCACATACATATTCTTTTAATTATTGAAATCAAAGCCTAGGTAAAAATTTTGAATCCATGAACTACCACCTCCCAGAAAGCTCAGCTGTATAATGACCCTGATGGCCACAAGGCCATTGTGCGATTGAGCTCTAAGAATGTCCTCCTAGTCCCAGGCGACAATATAACTCATTGATTGGAGATGCAGCCCTTGATGAAAGAAAAGGAAATAATTGTTTCTTTTGAGGATAAGTGGGTAAGAATATGCAGCTGAGGGATAAGCATCTGCCTCTCTCTTCAACTTACCACTAACACAAACTATCCCAGTGTTGTAAAGTCATTTCTGTGATGTTTGGACATGTGAGCATTCATGTTTACATTGTTTCTAAAGGAAGTGTATGTGCAGTACTTAGGAAACTCGAGTTGTAGATGATGGCATTGCATTAATGGAAATTGTTTACTGATCAACGGATCTCTCCCCCCCCGATTCCAACTTATTTTTCTCTGATCAGTCTTCATTTTAACTTAAAAAAATAAATGTATTGGGTGACATTGATTAATAACATCATATAAGTTTCAGGGGCACAACTTTATGATATGACATCAGTCTGTTTCACTGTGTGCTCACCACCCAAAGTTTGGTTTCCCATATATGTGCCCTCTGTACCTTCTGCATTCCCCCCCACCCCCATTCCCTTTGGTAACCACCATACTGTTGTCTGTGTCTATCTATGAGTTTGTTTATTTGTTGCTTCTTGTTTTATATCCCACATGAGAGTGAAATCATGTTTTTTGTCCTTTTCAGTCTGACTTATGTCACTTAGCACAATACTCTCAAAATTCATCCATGTTGTCCCATATGGAGAAAGATTTATAGCCTTGAGTAGGGATATTTTTAATTATGTCATTCATTCATTGAACATTTGTTGAATCTGCTGGACACTTCATATGCCTGTAGTTTAGTTTCACAAGAGCTTTGTGTGATCCTTGTCAATCTCATTTTACATATAGGGATTCAAGGAGTGAACGAGGATCATGGACCTGTGATCCCAATCTAGAGGGGTCTGTGTGTATTTCTTCTGTGTATTTAAGCATCATTTTACATCACTTTACCTGTATTTTCCCATCCTGTTCTAGTGACCCAAAATAAGTATACTAAGATAAAGTGCAATTTAACTGAATGATGGAGAGAGGAAGATAAAGCCAATTTGAGACAGATGAGCAATTATTACATAAAAGAATATGCATAAGAGGGAAATTTGTGTTATCAGGCTTCCTGAAATGCCAGGCTCTGGCTCTGAAGAGTTCATTGTCACTCTGTGACGTGCATTTGTTATTCCAGAGGCTGAGCTCTGGTGCTGTTGGTGGGGAGTCCCTGCAGCCAATGTGTCCCCTCCTGACCTCTGTTATTGCCACTCCTAGGAGCACCACAGAGGTAGCTCATGGTTTCCATCACCAAGTTTGTCAGGCCCTTCAACTGAGCATAAAAGATGTTGAAAATCTCCTTTTAAAAAAAGTTTTTTTTTTTTTTTTTTAAAGAAACAGATCATTGAAACTAACGCAAAGCTTCCCCAGAACATGGTTAGATATGGCAAATACTAAAAGGTCCCTTTAACTCCTTCGATGCAGCATGGTGCAGTTAAAGCCCCTCTATGCTAGGAGGCCAGCTTTCCGGACCTTGGCTTCTCCTCTGCTTCCTAAGCCTGCAGTGACTTATGGGACTGACCTCTCTGCAGGCTCCCAGAGTTACCTCCTCTGGGAAATTATGCCGTATCTGCCCAAGGTGGGGTTCTAAGGGGGAAACCCCTTGAGAACTCTCCTTTCTTCTAAGTTCCAGGGTTCCTGATAAGTTTATTTACCCCTGATGGACTTTGTTGGTTAAAGGGGTCATTCTTAATGTTCAATTTTAAGTGCAATTTCTGTAGCTTCCAACGAATTAGACATTTGCTTTCCCTGAGAGCACAGTGTCCAGATCTAAGGGTGTTCTGTTGGGGTGACTGCATGGTGAGCAGTACCAGCTCATACTCCTTTACTGCCAGATAATGAGGCCAGGAATTCAGGGTGGGGCATTGGAGATGAACAGGAAAGTTCTCAGAAATACAGTCTGAAACCTGGGAGGGATTCAGTGACCAGAAAGCCTGCTTCTAGAACCAGCAGTGGGGGTACCCTGCTTCTCTTCCAGTGAGGGTCAAGCTAGGATGTTGTAGGAGTTGAGGAAACTCCACTACCCCTCAGGAACCTGAAGCATGTGTGGGGAACCACCTCAAGTCCCCTCAGTCTGTGGCCCTGCCTGTGGCTCCTCAAGTCACCAGGCCAGCACAGGATTTTGGTTCCAGTTCTGCATGTGTCCAAGAGAAACACAGAATGTTAAGGAAGGAGAAATCTGAATGATTGAAATACGAGTAACAGCTCCCCTTGTAACGAAAACCCTGGCTGCATCTTTATCGTGTCATTTCTCTTCTAAGCAGTGATAGCAAGCTGAAAACAACAGAATTGGAGGTGAGGTATGTTAACACATGCAAACCAGTTTTCAAATCCAGAGGGAGTGGTCTGGCTTGTAATTTTAGCTACAAATCTCTAATGATTTCTGTTCTCTTTTAAACAGTGCTTTAAAGTGTTTATCTTAAAAAACTATAATGTCAAGATGGACTAGCAGATCTTAAATGAGAGTAAATGAGACAAAATCCTTCAGGAAGTCTAATACACAGTTTCGTTGTTATTGTTTATTTTTGTTTTACTTTAAAAGGAAAGAAAAGCCTCAATTTTGTCAGGATTTCACCTATAGAAATTGTCAACCTTCTGTCCATGAATTTCAGACAAAACAGTCTTAAAGGATAAAATGTATATTATATTCATGGCAGTACCATGTGACCAGCTCCTCACATTTTTAAGAGTCTCTCTCGAGCAAAAAGGATATTAAACTAGCTGCAGAATCTTATTCTTTCCTTCAAAGAAGCGGTCCTTATGTCATGTAACTTTTTCACACAGCTTGCTAAATGGTAGCTCAGTGGTTTCAATTAGGAAATTTTGCCCCCTCCCTCAGGGACATTTGGTGATGTTTGGGACCAACTTGGGGGGAGGTATGCTACTGGCATCCAGTAGCCGGGAGACAGGATGCTGCTAACATGTCACCATGCATAGGACAGCCCCTGAGCACAAGCCTAAAATGTCAATAGTGCTGACATTGAAAAACCCAGATCTAGCTTATGGCTTATCCAGTGATAAATTATACATAGATTAAAAACTAAAAAAATTTATTATTGTCAGATTTCCACACTTCCAAAATGTTCATCTCATCTAGAGAAGACTAGGTAGATACTGACTGCAGTGTCACTTTATTAAGACAATGCGATAGCACTGAAAACGCAGCTTAGCACGTGTGCACCTCAGCACCCAACGCAAGTGCCTGAGGTTGGCAAAGTCATTTACAACTACTCAGCCTCAAATTGCTTCTTTTAAATGAAACAAAAAGACCTCTAAGTTGTGCAAAAATATATTAATTTTCTTCCCTTCTTTTTAAGATTGAGAAGATAGAGTGGGACACGTGGACCTGTGTCCTGGGGCCCACCTGTGAGGGGATCTGGCCGGCACACAGCGATGTGACCGATGTAAATGCCGCCAGTCTTACCAAAGACTGCTCTCTCTTAGCCACTGGAGATGATTTTGGTTTTGTCAAGCTCTTTTCATATCCTGTCAAGGTAATCTTGCATGTTTGTTATATATACTTGCCCAGTCTCATTAATAACCCAAAATCTATTGTATGTAAGTAGATTTTTAAATATTGGAGGCATAAGGAATCAATAGCGTCATCGTAAGTATCCTTGCTCTTTATGCTATTTTAAAACCTTCATTAGTGTTTACTAATCTGAGTCAAATTCTGGTGGCATAGAATGCCTCATTGAAAGGCCTTCAGTGGTCATCAAATCCAACATCTCATAAACTGCAGAGTAAGAATTTTCTTTATAATACCTTGGTGCCTTTCAAACGTGTACTGAGACAAAAACTTACTACCTCACAAAGCAGCCCAATTCCTTTTTAAATAACCCCAGTTGTTAAAATAGTGTGCTCTATATTGAGCTGAAATTGTTTGTCTTTAGCTAACGTTCTGCCTTCTGAATCACCATGGAATAATTCTATCCTAAACAGCCTTTGTGTATAGGAAGACCCTATGTGACCCCCTGAAGTCCCATTCTCTCCAGCCTAAGTCTCTTCAGTTACCTCAGCCATTCCCCATATGACTGGGTTTTCAGCTGCCCCCTTTCTCTAAGCACAACTTATTTTATCAATTTCATTTTAAATGGTCTCATCTGGAACTGAATTCAGTGCTTCAGATGTAACCTGACCAGCTCAGGAGACAGTAGGGCTCTTATCTTCTTGTTTCACGTTATATTTGCTCTAAATCAAACTAAACTACTGTCAACTACGTAACAGAATTATAGATGCAAAACATGTTCAGGTTATCCCCCATCTTGTACTCATGCAATTGACTTCCTAAGCTCTGGGTACAAACTTTATCTTTTTTTTTTTTTTTTTTTTTTTTTTTTTTTTTTTTTTTTTTTTTTTTTTTTTTTTTTTTTTTTTTTTTTTTTTTTTTTTTTTTTTTTTTTTTTTTTTTTTTTTTTTTTTTTTTTTTTTTTTTTTTTTTTTTTTTTTTTTTTTTTTTTTTATTCATTTTTATTGTTAGACTTATTGGGGTGACATCTGTTAGCAAGGATTACATAGGTCTCAGGCATATAATTCTACAGTGCATTGTCAACTTGATGCATAATAAGTT
>PVJL010012208.1:0-18831 GCA_004026885.1 Lyroderma lyra
TAGTCTGTGTGACTCAGCGCGTGCGCGTGCTCGCCTTGTCTGTGTGACTCAGCGCGTGCGCGTGCTCGCCTAGTCTGTGTGACTCAGCGCGCGCTCTCTCTCACCTAGTCTGTGTGACTCAGCGCGCGCGCTCTTTCACCTAGTCTGTGTGACTCAGCGAGCGCGCGCGCTCGCCTTGTCTGTGTGACTCAGCGCGCGCACTCTCTCACCTAGTCTGTGTGACTCAGCGCGTGCGCGCGCTCGCCTTGTCTGTGTGACTCAGCGCGTGCGCGCGCTCGCCTAGTCTGTGTGACTCACCGCGCGCGCTCTCACCTAGTCTGTGTGACTCAGCGCGTGCGCGCGCTCGCCTTGTCTGTGTGACTCAGCGCGCGCGCTCTCGCCTAGTCTGTGTGACTCAGCGCGTGCGCGCGCTCGCCTAGTCTGTGTGACTCAGCGCGTGCGCGCGCTCGCCTAGTCTGTGTGACTCAGCACGCGCGCGCTCTCGCCTAGTCTGTGACTCAGCGCGCGTGCGCGCTCGCCTTGTCTGTGTGACTCAGCGCGCGCGCTCTCTCACCTAGTCTGTGTGACTCAGCGCGTGCGCGTGCTCGCCTTGTCTGTGTGACTCAGCGCGTGCGCGCGCTCGCCTAGTCTGTGTGACTCAGTGCGTGCGCGCGCTCACCATGTCTGTGTGACTGTGCGTGCGCGTGCACACACGAGCGCTCACCTCAGCGCGTCCAGGCCCCTGTGACTCACTGAGACTCCGTGTGGGCGGAGAGGAGGGAAGGAAAAAGGGTGGAAAGGAGCAGGCATTCATCCTTGGCACAGACCCTCAGACCTGGAGTCAAACGGGGTAAAAACAAGAAACATTCGGGCTTCGCTAAGGGACAGAGTGACAGGTGTGAGGGAGCGCTGGGGGCGGGGACAGCGGGCCCCTCGCAGGGCGGCCGGACGCGGTGTCCAGCGTCTGACGGTTGCCCGCGGCACTCCGGAGTGATTGCTGCCGTTTTCCTTAAAAGTGACCTCACAAAACCGTAGTGCATAAGCTGCGCCAGGGGGAACGGGGCAGGAGGAGGTGCTAGGCCGCAGCGGCGAGCTGCCGGACCTGCCTGCTCTCACCGCTGCTGGGCGGTGACCAGAGACGCCGGCTGCTCATTGGCCTGGAGGTCTGCTGGGTGGTGCCCAGAGACGCTGGCTGCTCATTGGCCCAGAGGTCTTGCTGCTGGGCGGTGCCCAGGGACGCCAGCTGCTCATTGGCCCGGAGGTTTGCTGGGCGGTGCCCAGAGGCGGAGGCTGATGAGTGTCCGGTGCTGCTCATTGGCCCGGAGGAAGCGGCTCCACGTGCCCAGCCTGTGAGGCGGCGAATGCGGATTTTCTCACCGCTGGTACGTCGTTGCCTCGCCGCGGGTATACATAGGTATCGCTCCAAGCCGTCAGGTGCCAACAGCAATGCGAAGAGCGTTTCAACAAGAACCTCGTAGAAAAGCCGGAGGCCGGAGCGCAGGACGTGACGGAGAGGTTCTTCAGGAGGAGGGCAGGGTTTACTCTGGGCCCTGAGCGCTCACGGAAAGTGGCATGTTTGACCTTTAAAATGTTGGGAGAGGGGGGTCCGCCATTTTCTGAGATGTGCAAAGGCCATTTAGCATTTTCAGGCAACTCGGAGGTAGGTGGTAACGGCGTCTTACGGGCGGGAGAAATTTCAGATAAACCCGCACGTCCGTGGGATACAACAGGCCGCACTGTCGCCAGAGCAAAAATCGTGTTTCCAGGGCAACAAATCTTCCTGGGAAGAGTTCAGGGAGTGAGGTCAGATTGGGCAGGTGGACACAGAAGGTCTGCGGGCTGACCCTAATTTCGCTGGAGGAAGAAATGGCAACAGATACTCCACAGCTTATTTCTGGGTGAAATTACAGTAGTATTTTCCTGCATACTTTGCACACCTTCCACAATGAAAACGGACCACGATTTGACCAGAAGGTGGCCATGAGGGGCGGCCTGGCCGCCCACGCCGCCGCAGTGTCCCGAGGCGCAGCGGTCAGACCCGGGCACAGACGAGGCCATGAACGTGGAGCCCCGCCTGCACACGGTGCCCGAGCCAGTGGGACAAGACACGCTTCTCACCGACAAGCCGGCGGTGTTACTCTCTTTAGGTTCATTGTCAGAGAAACGCCACCCCGTAAAGGAAAACGCAGCACACGTGGGGCGACCCTGCAGCCCCACCTGGCGACGCCAGGTGCTCTGCAGTCCTGATGCTCCCCTGCGGATGCGGAGTCTGGGTCCTTCAGGGCTCACCGGCGTGAGACCCCGATTAGAGGGCGGGTGTGTGGGGCTTAATTAGATCTGCGATGGATGGTCATAATTACGAGTTTAACTACCAGAACCAATCGTGCCCCTTGAACCAAGTGAGGGGAGTGAGGAGTTTGTGAGAGTCGACGTGCAGGTTGAACATGGCCATCAAATAACCACCTGGTCTTTTTGGTAGGGCAACTGCAAAAATCTAACCTTGCCCGTGACCTTGTGGGCCTACCTCCACCTACCTAATGTGCGCAGATGTGCCGGACCAGACATTCCGCCAGGATCACATGTGCACGAGTTACAATTGCCAAAAGCTCGAGTGAAGGATTAGGGCGCTTTGAAAAAATCTTGTTCTCTTAAACAGCTGACCTCTGACAGGCGAGCCGCCTCCATCAGGATTTTAGTAAAAGACCGGGTCACCCTGGGGCGGGTGAGGATGGGCAGCAGTAAACTCAAGGGGCGGTAAATTCTCTGCTCTCCCAATGGTGTAAGCAAGAAGTGCTCAGAGATGCTTGATGAACGCCTGAATGAATGAATGAATAAACAAACCAGCGATGAAATGGCAGATACTTGGGATGCGTGCTCATGTTTTCAGCTGAAGAGTTAGCTAGCATCACATTCAAATTGACTTACAGGAAGCTTGGAAGAGGAAACAGGAAGTAAAGGCATGGAGTCCCGCCCCGTGGGGTTTCACAGTGGTCCCGGGGAGAAGGCAGGGGTGTGTTCATGACCTGCTGGGACGGGCCACTGCCCACCACTTCCACGACACAGGTTGTCAGTGTGTTTGCCTTCAGGAAAATTGCGTCAGCGTCTGTTCAGAAATCAGTGGGATGTGCGTTGGTGGTATAGTGGTGAGCATAGCTGCCTTCCAGAAATCAGTGGGCGTAAAGGAAGAGATGGGATAGTAACTTCATTGCGGAAAGAGAACCAGCTGTGCTTTCTTCTTGGTCATAAACGGTCATCTCGGGGGCAAAAGCAGCCCCGTGTGTCCGCCAGCTGCTCTGTCAGAAACACAGACGCCACGGCGGGGGTGGCGGGGGTGCTCACCGAGGCAAACCTGGCTCACCTGGATCCCCACCACTCGAGCCTCCTGTCCCCAAGCAGGCCACCACCCCTGCACAACCATCCGGGCAGTTGTCACCAGCTGACGCTGAATGAGCAGGTGGCGGGGTTGAGCGGCCCCTGGGGAGAGGTGTGTGGTGATGCAAACCCATGAGGGCCTCACATTTTTATTTATTAGTGGTGGCCTCTCCCTGACCACAGCCTGGCCAGTGAGTCACCATTTATCACCCACTGTGTCCACAAGAGGGATGACAAAAGACTCCCTGCTCCCAGTGCAGTTGATCACTTCTAATGCGCACTGCTTCCTGGCGAGCCGGGAGCGCCCCGCACTCCAGAAGGGGCACCTGGGACTGGTCCTGCCTGAGTCGTCGCCCACTATCACTCTAGGCACAGCACCGCAGCCTCTGGGGACCTCCGAGGTCCCCTCCAGTGGGATCTCCTGTGGTTCCTTTAAATCCCTGTCCTGGGACACTCTCCCCCTCACAGAATGCCCCCTCCATCCCCAAATCTGGGAAGCACCCTTCAGAGCCAACAAGAGAACTGTCTCTGGGGTGACCTGTGTCAGACTCCATTTCCATGCTAAAGTCTGAGACCCACCTGAGCCGCTGAGGGCTGCACCGGCCCAGCTGCTGTCCTGAAAGGCGACAGGAGTCACGAGCATGTGCCTCACGCTGAGCGTCCTCAAAGCGTGGGGACGCTCGGGAAACGTGTGGAAGCCTAATGGTATACCAAGAAAATGGTCATTTTTTTACAGTAATCGTTTCATTCTGAGTAATTGTAGATTGTTATGAAGTTGTACCCAGTGGTGACATCTTGTACATCTCTAGTGTCACGTCCAGGATGTTGACACCGATTCAGTCCACACACGGAACATTCCACCCACACAAGGCTCCCTTACGTCACCCCCATATAGCCACACCCTCGTCCCCCCGACTTCACCCTGCCTGAACCCCCACCAACCACTGCTCCCCTCTAGCTGTCAGCGCAGGAAGGTTCTAGGAGCGGGATTGCTCAGTATGTGACTTCTGGTGGCTGGTGTTTTCCTTAGGCGTGGGTCCCTGGAAATCAGCCCGTTGTCATGGGGACCGGGAATCTGTCCTCTTTGTCGCTGAGCACTGTTTCAAGACGTGCGTGGCCCACGACTCGGGTCGTCCGGGCTGAGTCCCATTTGTCCGAATGAAGCCGCCGTAAACAGTCACGCGTGTGACCTGCCGTCTCGGGGACGGCTGCCCAGGGTGCCATCTCTGATGATACCGTAACTGTTTGTTGACTTTCCGAAGGAGCTGTCGCACCGTTCTGCAGAGCGGCTGTGCCATTTTACTTCCCCACGGGCAGGGCGCGGGTGGCCGGGCCCTCCAGCCCCGGTCGGGCCTTGGTGCTTCCCTATTTTAGCCGTTCCGATGGGTGTGCGAGGGTCGCCGCGTGGCTTCGATTCGCACGTCCGTGAGGGCTGAGGTGTGGAACATCCGAGAAGGCGTAATAATCTCCATATTCCTCGTTGGTAAGATGTGTGTCTGTGCCTCTTGTCCACTTTCACATCCGTTCGGGGGTCGTCGTGGTTGAACTCCCGTTACTGCCGAGTTTTGGAAGTTCTTTGTACCTGTCGGATGGGTGGTGTGCCACCTCCTCTCCCCATCCGTGTGCGTGTGTCTCCTCACTGGAATTTCATTTCGATGAAGTCCGGTGTGGAACTTCTCCTTTTACCACCCTGACTTCTGGTGTCACGTCTGTGAACTCACTGCCCAGCCCTAGATCCTGAAGGTTCTGTGTGTTTTCCTCTGCAGTCCACTCTGGTGGTAAGTTTTCTTTAAAACCCTGGAAGAATTCTCCAGTTAAAACCTCTGGGCCTGGGAATTGCTTTTGGAGGTTCCCTTCATAGTTATAGAGCTATTTGAGTTACCTGTTTCATAATGGGTGGCTCCGCTGGCTTGTGCTTTTCAGTGAATTGGTTCATCATCTAACTTGTGAAGTTTGTGTGTGTGGAATATTTGAGTATTCTCTTACTGGGCTCTTGCTGTCTGCAGTGTCTGTAGAGATACTCCCTCTTTCGCTCCTGATTTTGATAATTTGTGTATCTTTCTCTGCTTCGTTGTCAGTCTTGTTAGAGGTGTTTCCTTGGCCTTCTCTATTATTTTTCTTTCAATTTCATTGATCTCCTACTATTTCCTTTCTTCTGCTTGTTGTGGGTTCATTTTGCTCTTCTTTTGTTGAGGGTAGAGACTAGATTGTTGATTTGAGATTTTTTTTTCGCTCCTTATATAAGCATTTAGTGCTATAAATTTTCCTCTCAATCCTGCCCTAGCTGTGCTTCATAGCTGAATTTGTTACGTTGTGTTTTCATTTTCATTCAGTCCACCCATGTATTTTTCATCTCCTTTGAGACTTCCTCTTTGATCCATGGGTTATTTTGGAAGTGTGTTGTTTAGTTCCAACTTGGGGAGTTTCCTGTATGCTCTCTGTCATTGGCGCCTTGTTTGATGCCTTTGTGGTCAAAGGGACACCCTCTGCATGACCTCAGATCTGTGTAATGCGTAAAGATGTGCTTTATGGTTCGTGCTGTCGTCTCTCTTGGTGTGTGGTCGTGGACACCTGAAACATACAAGTGCTGTGCTGCTGTTGGCTGGAGTGTTCTGGAATGTTGCTTAGCTCTGGTAGGTTGGTGGTGGTGAGTTCTTCAGTATCCTTGATTGTTTTATGTCTGGCCACAGGCTGGCTGAGGGCATTCACGGAGGGCCACTGTTCTCACCAGTCCTCTCCACGTAGCCACCTCTCTGGACCTCAGAAAGTGTCCTCCCTTGCCCCTCCTTCCAGACCTAAGGGCTGCCACAGTGGCCTCTTCCTGCCAGCACTGGGCCGTGGTGTTCTAACCCTGCCCCCGGCATCGTTACCTTCCTCAGTGACCCGGTTTCCTACTGTCACCTCATCACACTAGGTATGGCCCCGAGGCTTACTGCCCTCGCCCGGGACTCCTCCGGTGGACAGTCCCACGGAAGATGAGCTCACAGAGTGCATCGAGTAAGTTTAGGCTACAAAGAGCAAATGTGTAACAGCCTTCATTCCTCTAAGAATGCAGAGAGCTTCAATGAACGTCACTCCCACACGAACAGCAACAAAAGCCCCAGGATCCTCAGAAACATCAGCGAGATGAGTCACAAAGGAATACAGCACACTGATTTCCAGAAAGGAGTGAGTCCCTTTAAGGAGAGAGGACAGGGGAGGGGAGGGTATTGTTTCATCTGTGACAGGGCACAGAACGAAGAGGTGGCCACCATACAGATGGTCGAAAAATATTCCACTAAAGTTTAAGAAATCTTAAAGACTAGTTAGTATGACAATTGGGAAAGGCTAGGGGTCCCACAAATGAGGGGAGTTTGCACCCACTTGCAGGCTCTCTGCCGTGGGCCCCCACAGGCTGCAGAGAAGGAAGAGTGGGAACGGGGCAGGAGGACAGGTGGGTGACAGGTGGGCGCGAAGCCATCAACAGCTCCCGGGCAGGGACAAGCCCCACATGCTTCCCAGACTGTTGTATAAGCAGCAGACTGAACTGCTGAGGCGGGAGGGCACACACAAAGATCCAGCGGTCCTCGGGGGGATAAGAGCTGTAGAGAGACCCCCCTGTGAAGCAGACATGCAGGGCCGTGGAAAGCTGAGGGGGCCATGGGAGCCCTGAGAAGAGCCCTCGAGCCCCTACTCTAACCACGAGGCCACAGCCCACAAAGTCTGTGGCATGGACGTAACCATGGCAACAACAAACCCAAAGCAGCCGGCTCCTGACCAGATGGTCCAGCCCCCATGCCAGCCCCGCAGAGGGCACCGATTTCCAAGCCCGGGGAGTTCCGTCTGCACGGTCCATCGGTTACCGAGGAAGCAGCGCGGAAATCTCCATCTGTCACTGGGTTCGTTTATTTCAGCATTCAGTCCTTTCAGGCTCTTCGTCGTGTGTTTTGCAGCTCTGTTGTTAGGACGTACACATTTAGGACGGCAATGTCCTTCATCTTTATGGAATGTCCCTCTTTGTCCTTGGCAACAGTCCTTGTCCTGAAATCAGCTTTATCTAATATTAATATCACCATTCCAGCTTTTTTTTAAATATGTGTCTACCCAGTATATCTTTTTCCAACCTTTTACCTTTAACGTGTCTCTTTATAGTTAAAGTGGTCTCTTTTAAACAGCATATAGGTAAAGAATAACATTCATAACGTGTGAAACGGATAACATTCTTCAAGAAGCAGAATTTTTGGTAAAGCAAATGAAAACTCTAGATATATTTGTTATGGTTTATCGAAATAAAATAACATAAGGATTATACAGCAGATCAGATACAGCTGAAGAGAGAATTAATGAACTGGAAGCTACCTCAATAACACAGGTAGGTAAAGCCTGAAAAATTAAAGGCAACTCTGGACAAAGAAGACAGAATGAGAGGCTCAAATATCTGTTTTCTACATGGAGAAACCAGAGTACGGAAGACACAGTATTTGGGTAAGATAAAAGAAAAAACTCCAGTGGGCTTTCATTGGATATAATTTTGGCTCATTATGATCAAAACGAGAGTGGCTGGCACATGGTAGAGGCCTCCTGCCTCTCACGCTAAGTCTGGAGACGGGCAGCTGTGGGTGGAATGCGGATGGGCCGCTCGCTGGTCTCACAACTCCTCGAAGACCTGAGAGGATCTTTGAAATGTAACCGTCAAGGAAGATAACGGCCCATCTCGCACTTTCCCGGGAGGCGGAGGCCCGACTTCGGCTGACACTCGGCTCCAAACCCCCATAAGGATACGAGAATTCGGGCAGTTTCCTCTCGGAATCGTGAGTGTAATGGGTTGTACCTACTTCACTACACATAGGAGTGAGGTTCCGTTCTGTGTCTGCAGCCTCCTCAGCAGTTTCCCTGAGGTGCTCGTCACATTCTAGCTAATGTGCGTATTCAATAACACAGTTGCTTTATCTTCTATTTTTGTGGGGACACGCTCTGGACGAGGAGATTTTGTTTTTAATTCTATTTCCCCAACACGGTCCTAAGCTAGTAGAGTAGCTGCCCCTTTGATAAGAGCTCTAGAGCCTTTTGTATTTCTGCTTCAGCATTCTTAACATGCGGCCTCATGGAAATAAATGAAATCCACCCAAAGAAGATAAGCAAGATTATTTATTCAGAGCTGACTTGCAGGGGGTCGGCCCCCCCACCCCCACTATGCTCCAGGCAGGAGAGGAAAGGAGAAGCTTCCAAAGCGAAGAAAGTGGGGGCTGCAGGATGGAGGCTGTGGCCTGCGGGGGCTGTGGGCGGGCTAACTGGAAGGGGCGTCCTGTGTGATTGGTCAGGGTACACTTCTAGCTTTCTCTGGTTGGTCCTACGTTGGAAGTGGGGACAAAAATGAGAAAAGCTGTCAGTTACTAATAAAGTCCTGGGTATATGGGGCCAATGGTTATGGGGTTATCATCTGGCTTCCTGAACTGGTCACTAGCAACAGCGGTCTGGATTCCCAGACGCCTGACTGACAGCAGCCCATACTATAGATAAGGAGTTGGTTTTCTGGGCTCATGGCTGCAGCTAGTGGGAGAGTTCCATGTTTATAGATGGTCTGGCCATTGTCCATTTGTATAGTCTCTAAGCATTCATCATCCAGGTCGCCTCATGGTCCCAATATGGGACATTCCAGGCAGAAAGGAGAAGGTAAGCAGAAGAACAAAGAGTAGGTCTCCCAAGTGAGTCTCTGCAGGACTTTTTCAATGAGGCCCCACCATGTGCATTTGCTTACATCTCTCCAGTCCTTCCTACCTTCAGGGAAGCAGGGAAATGTGATTTTAAAGGAGCACAACTATGCCCCCCCCCAAAAATGAGGGCCTCTGTTACAGAGAAAAGGGGGGTATGGACACTGGACAGGCAACCAGCAACCTCTTTCACAAGTTCAGATTGAAAAAGTGGAAGAATAAATCCATAAGAAAAAAAGCTTATTTATGGACATTGCATCACCCTCATCTTGAATTTACTCTTCGGTATAAAGTATCTGTTTTATGACAATTATTTCAACAAAGAGCTGGTTGATCGGAACTCTTCATAGTCGAGGTTATGTGCACCCAAGTCCTCCGCAGTGCCCCAAGCCCGCCTCCCTGGGCCCCTCCACCTCCCAGGCGCCGAGGCAGAGACGAAGGAATTGGAAGCTGCTCAGCCAAAGCGGGTTCGTGCGAAGGAGCCGTCGAGGCCTCCGAGTCGGTCACTCGGCAAATTAGCTTGTCAGGGGGCCGGCTTCCAGGGATAGCCCGGGAGCAGGGAGGGCTCGGGCGAAAGCCGTGGGGCGGGAAGGGGCTTTCCTGTGGGGTGGCCGGCCCTCACGCCACGCTTGGGGAGGTCCCCGGGCTGCGCGGGGATCGGCCCCTTTGAGGTGAGTAATCGTGACCGCTGGAAGTGAGGAGATGGAACGCAAGCCGCAGGCCGACTGCACGCAGGAGAGCGGGCCCGTCCTGAGGCGTGCACGGAGACGCGTCCTTTCTGCGTGTTGAGGCTGGGCGTGCTTCCACGGGGCTCCCGGGGCCGGCAGCAGGGGCCTCACTCGGGCCAACGTGCCATGGGTTGGACGACGGGCAGGGACCGGGCTTTGGAGCCTGTCCAGCAGCTCGGGGCGGGGCGGGGAGGGGCGCTGCCCATCCAACGCTGCGAAGTGCTGGGGAAATAAAAGTGACCGTCGTGTGCAGCCCCTCCCCCAGCGAAGCGTCCAGATGCTGTAAGCACGCAAGGGTGCACATCACACCCCACTTGCCTTCCCTGGGGGTTCCCCAGCTGCTGGGGATGCGTTAGGAGGGGCTCTCAGCTTCAGTCTGCAGGGTCTTTGGCCTCTAGCCCACCCGCACAGCTGCCCCCACCGTGAGGTGGCGCTCCCCACCGGGTCAGCCGGACGCGCGCGGGTCCTCCTGCCACCAGACTCCCACAGAAAGTTCCTCCCTCGGGAATCCTCTTCTTTCCATTGAGGACGTGTTTGTATTAAAATGCAAAGTGGGAGAGAGGATCCCACTGCCGGAGCTACCTTCCAGCTACAGAGAAAATGCTGGAACACCTGATCCTTCCGGGAAGCCGGACACTGGAGACCCCAGGGAGGCGGGGACGGTCGCCTGGCCCGGATTTCACTGCCAAGATGGAAGCAAGAGCAACTAGAGCATCGGGCTGGGCGCTCCCTAACGGCGTACGGAAAGGAAGGTCGCAGAGCGCACGCGTCGCTGACACTTCAGTGGGAATCAGAGGACCACACCCCGGCCACTGACGGCAAGGGCGGTGGTGCCGGGGGACGCCACCAGCGATGCCCCAGCAGGAAGGGGCAGCGCCGCGTTGCTCCCTGCCCTCGAGGGGACCTCACCGGGGAACGGCTGGCTGGGTGACAGGCGGCCTCCTGAGTGGGGCGCTGAGGCTCCCACCACACCGGCCACAGGCTCTCCTGCGCCCCTGGGGGTTTTCTCCTCATTTTTCTGATTAAGGTTTTCTTTTTCATTTCATCCTTTCTCTGTACCTTTTGAGGGTTACATACTAATTCCCTTGCTCATCTTTTACTGGTGCCGCCTGCATTTTCACCTGCACACTCAGATGAGCAAAGTCTGAAGTCGCTAAGGTTCCGTTCATGGGAAACGCCTTGTTTGGGGTTGTGAGTGTCTTCAGTTCATCCTGGTCTAGGCGAGCTAATTGAGCCACGTTTACCCATCCCGGGTGGACAGGTTTTCTTCTCTCAGCATTTTGATTCCTCCACGACTCTGTGGCCGCCTTTATTGCTATTGGGATGGCAGCCACCAGTCCATAACTGCCACATGGGTCACTTAGCACTTCTGTGTACATGCTTTTAAGAAGTTATTTTTGTCTGCCACTGCAGAGGGGGGAACTGGGAAAGCCGCAAATGGGACGAGGCAGAGGTCAGGCAAGAGGGAAAAATGAAGAAACGAAGATGAACTTAAGTACAAAGGAGCCTAAATCTCACATCTGAGGATGGGCAGGAGCAGAAAAGACGAAGCCGGAAGGTGGCGTGGGGGAGGGACAGCAGGACGAGCAGGGGCCAGCGTGGGCGAGTGGGGCACTGCTCCGGCCTGCCACGTGCCGCCTGTCTGTGGCTTGGTCAGCGACTTAGGGGTGGAGGAAAAGGAAGCCTGGGAACAGCAGAGGCTGCTCTGAGGATGACAGGAATTATCTGTCAGGTATTCAGAGCAAGACCTGACATGTAGTAAGTGTTTATACGTGTTTATTAAATAAGCATCTTCCTGCTCCAGCATCCTTGGGGCAATGCCTCACGAGCCGGGGTGACTGCTGGAGCACCAGCCATCATGACTGCATTCCAGGAGGGAACACAGGACACACCATTTCCTCTCACGTTTGGGAACCACCACCCTCTGGCTGCGCAGCTGAATCAGGATTCCACCACGAGGCGACAGGCTCGGCTGGCTGCATGCTGCTCTTGCATTGGCCTCACTAAGGAATGCCATAAACTCCCGTCGTCATTTTATCAGGATCGTGCCGCCCGGGCCCTTTGTCCTGCCCCCCAGGGAGATTATGCTGGAGAAACACCCATCGAGCGGGTCTGTCCATGTCCGCACACCCGCCCAGGCCCCCCGACTCACCCGCGGACCCCCTCCGCCCAGAGCTCAGGGCTGACGGGGGGGAGGGGAAGCCGGAGAGGCATGGCCACAGTGCTCGCCGCGTGGAGGGGTGCACGGGGCCGGGGGGCCACGCTCGTCCCTGTCGCCTGCACTGCCCCCCCGACAGGGCCACGCAAAGCCAGGCTCGCTCCATCCCTCAGCCGGGCGTCATCCCGCCGGTCCCGACTGTAACACACGTCCCGGCACCGAGGGCGTAGCCAGCGCGCAGCCTGCAGAACCGCGCGTAGGAGAGGGCTGGGGGGGCCTCGAAGGGGCGGGGGTGGGAGGGGGCGCCGGACCAGAGCACGGGGCCGGGGGCGCGCCCGGGCGACGGTCCCACCGGCACCTCTCAGGGGAACGGAGGAGGCTCGTCCCTTACGAGGCAGGTTTCTCAGGCCACCAGAAGGCAGGCGTGCAGCCACCTGCCACCGCAGAGGCGTCCCTAAGATGCAAGGACGCAGGCAGGGCTGGGCCAGCGCACGGGGCCTGTGCCAGAAGGCGCGCACCAAAGCGAGCCGCCGCGGCCGTTTCAGTTCCAAGCACAAGTGCCCCTGAGGCCAGCGCTGTCTGGGGACAGTGAACGTCCCCGGCTGGTAGGAAGGGCTCGGTGTCTTGGGAAAGACAGACGGACCGTGAACCTAGGAGCCGCTGAGGAACTTTTCAGAACACGCAAAGCAGAATCCAGGGGGACGTTAAGGAAGCCTCAGTCCCCCCATTCCTGATAGCCCACGTGTGAGGGCAGCGGGGGGCAGCGTCCAGCCTGGGCCGGGCGCTTCCTGTCCCCCCACGTGCCTCTGAGCGCCGTGGCTGCACAGGCCCAGGGACAGAAAGGCAACAAAAGGGTCTTATCTCAAGGCAATAAGGTAGCCCCTGGGGCGGGTGGGGCTGGGAGGCAGACAAACCGGCTCCACCTGCAGCTGTGACCATGGAACCACGTGACCAGGTAACCGCCGCCATGACCATGTGACCAAATAACCACCACATAGCCACATGACCAGGTAACCACCACTGTGACCACATGACTGCCACGATGACCATGTGACCACGTAATCGTATAACCAGGAATCCACCGCCATGACCATGTGCCCAGGCAACCACATGATCACGTGACCAGGTAACCACCACCAGGGCCACGTGACCAGATAACCATGACATAACCACATGACCAGGTAACTACCGCTGTGACCACGTGCCCAGGCAACCACATGATCATGTGACCAGGCAACAACCACCAGGCCACGTGACCAGGTAACCACATGACCAGGTAAGCACCACATAACCACGTGACCAGGTAACCGCCATGTGACCAGGTAACCGCCACACAACCATGTGACCAGGTAGCCACCACATGACCACGTGACCAGGTGACCACGTGACCAGGTAACCACCACGTAACCACAAGCAAGTCACCAAGTCCTCTCCTGAGCTGTGAAGTGTGGGGACAACCCTCGTGAAAATTCAGCAAGTGAACCATGGAAACGCCTGCCGTGGCGGTCAGCAGGGCAGCAGTCCTCTAGAAACGCTACTTTTCGTCCTGTCTCCATGGGGACAGCCCTCAAAGTCCTCGGAGTCACTTCCGCCAAAATCTGAAACTCTCGGAGAGGAGACTGTCTTCAAAATCCAACGCGTCACTCGTCACGGCTGACTGCTGCGGCCCGCTGTGTCCCCCTGGCAGGAGCCACGGTGCCAGGGACAGGTGTGCCCTGTGCCGGTCACAGGGACAAGCCAGCCACTCTGCCCAACGTTAAGTGAAACTGATAAACTGAGCCGGAGTTGCAAAAACGTTTAACCTGGAGAAACACCCATCGCTCCCTCACTCATGCTGTGACCCTCACACTGGGGGGGACACACACAGGCGTCTGTCAAGCATGACACACACAAGAATGGTCACAGCAGCAGACGCAGTGACCAACGCTGGGAACACAACAACGTGGGCGACCCTCACACCGTGGTGGAACCCGGAAAGGCCAGGCAGAAGGGTGAGTGATTCCACGTGTCACATCAAGGTCACACACAGCGAAGGCAAACCGTGGCGTCGGAGGCTGGGGCTGCGCTCCCCGGGAGCGGAGGGAGTGAGCCCCTGGGAGGTGGGCACACTGGCCGACGTCTCCCCACGGCCTGGGAAAGCTGCTTTCTCGGGGTGACAAGGAGGAACAGTCGCGAGCAGGAGGTGACGCACGGGCTGTTCTGAGCCGGAGCCCGGAGCCCCGCGCCAGCGAGCGCAGCCGTGCTGCCGGCCCCCCCCCCCAGAGGCAGTGTAGAGGCGGCCTTGCTCCCCCGGCCCCCCAGCCCGCCCCTCCGGTGGGGCCGTGCTGGGTCCCCTGCTGCCGTGGGGCGGGGCCGGGGTGGCCGCGGGCTGGGGCCACGCTCCTGACCTCGTGGGATGCCTGGGCCTCCTCACCGGGCTGGAGACCGGCCTGAGGTGCAGAGACCGCACCAGGCCAAGAGCGTGGCCCTCAGGGGCTTGCAAGTGGGGTGGGCCCTACTGCCACTGAACTGTACCCTGAACGTGGCCAAAATGGTAGTTATCAGTGGTGCATTGCTAAAAGGAAATTACCCCCCGTTTCCCGTTTTCTTCAGTATTTTCCTCAGGGAGTTTGAGTTTCGTAAGGCTGGAATGTGCGTCTAGAGCATCAAGTGTGTGACTGCTTGCCTTTGGCGTGTCGCACGGTGCCAACAGGGTGCCGAGCAGGACGGACCCGCACGTTCCTGCAAAGGACCGCGCGCCGCCGGCCTGCGCCGTCGTGCACGCTGGACTCGGTGCCGGGGCCCAGCGCGTCGGCACCCACGTTCGCGCGTGCCCGGTGTGCGGGCTCTGTCTTTGCTCCGCCCTTACCTGCCGGTCTCACGTGAGGGTCCCTCCGCTCACGGCCCTCCGGGACACTTCGGGGCGTGCCGGCACCCCTGGCCCCCGAAGCTGAGCTGACCTCCCCGGAGAACCTGGGGTCCGGGGGTCCGGGGGTCCGGGGGCAGCGCCTCTATCACCTCCTCTATCAGTTTAACCGTATTTCATGAGTGGCTTTCCAGCAAGCGTCCAAGACCAAACAGTCTCCTGCCCACTTCCATCCGGGTGGTGGCCGTAAGGACCTTCAACACTCACCTCTGTCCGAGTTCAAAGCAGGTTTCCCAGCAGGCTCAGCTGCGGAGCGGCCCTGGCCAGGCCGGGGGTGCCGACTGCATGGGCGAGCTTAACCGGCCCAGGGCCAGCATGCGGGGACCTGCTCCGTCCACTCTGGTGGAAGTCAGGGGCCGTGTCTGCCCTGTCGGCTTTGCGGAAGACGCCACGCGTGCCAAAAAGTGCGAAGCGGCACATCTCGATGGCCTTTTGTGAAAGGACAGGCACCTGGGCTGGTGCTTACAACACACGCCCCAGACGCCTCTGATTTCTCCGGATAACGATCTGGACGAGTCAGTCGCCTCCAGACACTGATCTCCAGGGACCCTCATCTCGCTGTCCGCGCCCCCGCTTACACCGACTGTTCCCAAGGGCAGGTGGGTGCGCCCTCCTGCCCAGCGCGACGTGCCGGGCCCCTCCGGGCCTTCTCCCTCCGCATCCTCCCTGTCCCGTCAAGCCAGCGAGAAACAGCCCAGGGGGGCCATCCGTGCGGCGTTATTGGCTCCGTCCTTTCATCTCGTTATCACGAAATTGGAACCAGAGAAACCTGATACCAAGCGTAGGGCTCGTCATTTTCCGCTCCAAATACGGACAGGGCCCCTCTGCGTCGTGTCACGGGGAAACGCCAGGCTTGGGGGACAAAGAAGATTCCACGGCCTTCCACGTGGAAATCACCGACTTCCCGCAACTTTGCGTCCCATCAGCCCCTCGTCCCCACCCCGTGTCACATGTGCCTGTTTCTGTCCTCAGCCCTCGCATAAACAGACCGTTTCAGAGATGGGCGGGGTGGACACACCCTTCCTGAATGCACTACGGTACCCAGAAACCACGATCGGAGAGACGGGCACACTGGCCTACGAGAAAGGGCGGACTCCCGACACCAGGAGTCACAATTCGCGTAGCAGAGGGGGGCCGAGACTGAGCCCCTCCAACCCAGCCTGTCGTGCCCCCAAGCGCCGAGCAGCAGTGGGCGAAGGGGACCGGGCAGTTCAGAGGGCGCCTCGCTCCCGTGTCACGAGACGCCGTCCGTCTAACGGAGGGACTTGCTCCTCCGGCCGAGAGCGCCGAGGGCCCGGGTCACGCTCCTCCCCAGCCAGCCAGCGAGCGGGCAGCCCACCGCCCTCAAGGACCTGGCCTGCTCGGGGAGGGCGACCCCGAGAGGACACGGACGCTGGGTTTCGCGGCCAAGGCCCCTCGGGTTTGGGACAGGGTGCCTGAGCGGGTAGCTGCACGCAGAGGACAAACCTGTGCACAACCGGGGCCAGAAAGGGCCGAACGGCTGTGTACAGGTCACACGTTCAGGCGCTCCTTCTGTGTACTCGCCAAACACCTCTCACTGCTGCGTACAGACCTTCCGTGGCTCCTGGGACACGTGTGGCTCAGGCTGCATTTCCATTGAAATCCAGTACTTCAGGGATAAAAAGAAAAGATGAATTGTCTACAAAAACCCCCCAAAACTTCACATATACGTGCACACGTACGTTCCAAAGGACAAGAACAGAAATTAATTCCACACTAAGGCTCACGAGAAGGAAGTCGGCGTGGCGACTGTAAGGAACACCTCAGGACGGGGCGGGGCTGGGTAAAGGGGGTGCTCCAGGACCAGGGGTCGTCCCTCAAGAAGAAAAGCACCCCTAAGTGTCCGCAGACCTAGTATCAAAGTGCTTACACCTATGAAGCGAAGCCACTAGGGCCACGGACAGTTAGGCAAGTGCACAGTGACAGACATTTAAGCGCACAGAAAGCAGGGGATGGCAGTGTTCACGGCAACGGCCCCTTGGCCCAGTCCGCATTTCTAGGACATTCCTCCGGCCAACAGCTCAGCACGCATCCTTTTCAAGGCCACGTGAAGTAAGCACCCTATGTGTGGAGCATAAAGGAAAGCTCAAGAAATCTAAAAGGAAAGAAATCAGTGTATATTCTGAGAGCACAACGGAATGAAAACCAGAAATCAGTAACGGAAGAAATCTGAAGGCAAAAGACTGGAAATTACACGACACCTACAAATAACCCGTACGTCAAAGAAATCACAAGAGAAATTAGAAAAACACTGTCAACACGCATAGGGTTCAGGTTAAGTGGTGCTGCAGGAGAAAATCCAGAATGTTCTGTTTGTATTAGGAAGGTGTCCCAACACTCAGTCGCTGCCTGTCAGTGGGAGGCCACCCGTCCACAGGTTGCGTGAGTGGCCTCATGACCTTGTGCCTGGCATCCCCCACCTGTATTTAAGGTGACTTTGCTGAAAGCAAGATCATGTTTAAGTCTGGACGCCGGGTGGAGAGTTTCACTGGCTCCCACACACCAGCCCACTTCTCCAAGTCTGTGCCTTTATCAGAACCCCAAATGCTGAGCACGAGAATGTCCCACACTCTACGTTCTGCGGTGGGTTTGTAATGACCAAGGACAGGCAGCCTCGGCCAAGCTAAACACGTATGAGCAGCAGTTCCACCCGTACCGAGACGCACGGCCGAAGTGCGTCAGGGACCAGAGTGTTCACGGCAGCCGGACTGGAAACTGTCCATTGCCCGTGGACAGTAGGATGGATACGTGGTTGGTCTTCCCTCCGGAATACTATGTAGCAATGACAATGAACCTCCTACAACCAATGCAACAATGTAGACGAATCTCACGCAAAAATTGAGCCAAAGAGGCCACAAGCAACAAAAGGAAAACTAATGTGTTGAGTCACCCTGGCCTTCCCTGGGGAGCCTCTCAGCCGTTGGTGACGCCCCGCTTCCTGTGCTCCGTGGCTGAGACTTCGGTTTGCGCGTTCCGAGCACGCGTTGCAGCCGCACACTGTGGTTGAAATCAAAATGAAGAGCTAGAGTGCTTAAAATTCAGGAATATGATAACCAGGTTTTAAAAAATCAATGAACTGAAACCAAGCCCAAGTAATCTCCCCCAAAGGAAAACACACAGAAACCAGAAAGAATGAAAAAAGAGCAAAATCAAATTGGGGGTGTGTGTGAGAAACCACGTCCCCGGCTCGCACGGCTGGTCACCAGACAAAACTGACCAGTGCGGAAACGCTCCGCGCGTCGGGGGACGGCAGGGGCTGCTTCTTCCCAACAAGTCAAAGTCGCGGGAGAACCGGGGACACTGTTGTTCTAGCTGCAAAGTTCAGACGTAAAACGTGGAGAACACGTGGGTCACCACGGGTCTGGGTTCAAATCAACCGACAGTTTCTGGGACTGGGAGCACGCGCGTGTGGACTAGTGTGTCAGACAGGATCCCCCAAGAATACGGCTCCCGTCACCTGAGGTTTGTCAGGGCCTCTAATGGAAGCACCGATCCCAAGGGCGCGCACAGCACTCAGGACCAGGGAGGAAGCCATCGTGTCCCCGGGACCAGGGGCCCCAGCAGGCTGCAGTCACGGGAGGCGCCGGCAGGGGGCGCTCTGCCCCCTCCCCCACCACACTCTCCTGGGACCTTGGTCACATGTCCTGGTGCAGAAAGGGAACAAACGCATCCAAGTGGGCAAGTGGGGACTGCCTTGCCCAGTGAGAAGGCATGGGGGATGGGGGGACGTGGGATCAAGGGCAGGGCAGGTCATTGTCACAATTAGCCTGTCAGTGGAGTCTGGTCTCTGTCATGACCTGGGTAAGAAGGAAGGTAACGCCCGTGGTCCCTCCCAGCCGAGGCTCCGGGCCCCACCCTGTACTCTCAGGTGGGAGCGTCCCCATCAAGTGTGAGCGTCCCCATCAGGTGGGAGCGTCCCCATCAGGTGGGAATGTCAGGTGTGAGCGTCCCGTCCAGGTGGGAGCATCCTATCAGGTG
>PVJL010012208.1:18931-38521 GCA_004026885.1 Lyroderma lyra
GCGTCCTGTCAGGTGGGAGCATCCCCGTTAGGTGGGAGCGTCCCCGTCAGGTGGGAGCGTCCTGTCAGGTGGGAGCATCCCAGTTAGGTGGGAGCGTCCCCATCAGGTGGGAGTGTCCCATCAGGTGGGAGCGTCCCATCAGGTGTGAGAACTGTCCCTAGACACCCTGGCTCCGCCCTGCCACCCAGGGCTCCTCCTGGGCCAGATGACCAGGACTGGGACCTGCTCTAGGCCCAGGGGACACAGTGACTGCCTCGTGGGGAAGGGTGTGTGACTACAGGAAAAATAGGGTTTGGGGTTTCCTTCCTAAATGGACCCGTTCGTTTTAAGAAGTACACGACCTTAAAAGGGATCTTAAATAGGAGCCGACAGACTTTCCTCTAAGGACCAGACGGTAAGTGTGTTAGGCTCCGCCGGCCCACGGTCTCCAAGCAGCTGCCCCTCTGCTGTGGTAGCACGAGGTGACATGGGTCACAGACCTAAACGAAATGCGTGGCTGCACCCCCCGGAAATTGTATTTACGGACACCGGGACTTGCGTTGCATGTGGCGTTCACGTATCACGGGTTTTGCGTGTGTCTGTCCTCAGCCACCGAATACTGGAACCCATATGAACGCACAGGACTAGGCCTGCGGGCCAGCGCGCTGAGCTGTCTTACACCAAGACCCTGACAAGACGAAACCCAAATTTCTCCTAAAACCAAGAATTTTGAAGCAAATCATTGGATGAAGACACTCCCAGGGCCCAAGAGAGCGCCAAGGTCAGGCTCTCCCCACAGGACCCGGCCTGGCCACGCACCCTAGGCATCGCCCCACCCTAGTACCCCGCCCCGCCCCAGGCACCCCCATGCCACCCCAGCCCCCCACTGCCCCGGGCACCCCCATGCCACCCCAGCCCCCCACTGCCCCGGGCACCCCCATGCTAGTCTCGCCATCCCAACCCCCAGCTTGGGACCGTCCCCCGTGGGAAGCATCTTGCGCGCGTCACCAACAGTTGCGGGACGGCTGTTCAGACGAGGTACTTAGGAAAGATTGTCAGTGTCCCAGCTTTGGACACACAGAACGGTTTGTTTCCAGGTCCCCAGTGAGACCCCACACCAAACAACTTTTTCCTTCAAGTGACAAAGTGAACGTTTCGGTCACAGAGTACACTCAGTGAAAACGCGTTGGTGCGCGACGTTCTGCAGTCAGCTCCGCCGAGGCTGCCCAGCACTTCGGGGGCCCGCGAACCCCTCACCGTCCTCTCCTGACCAGTGACGGGAACTCAGCTGACGCCCCTTGGGGTGTGCGCACAAAGCCGGAATGGCAGGGGTAAACGCACCCAGTGTCCCCCCACCCACACCGGCCTGGCGGCGCGCTCGCCCCCCAGACCACCCCCCGAGGGCACCGCGCCGCGCCGCCTGCAGCCGCACCCCTAGCGGGAGCCACGGTCGGCGTGCGGCCAGAGCCGAGGGCTCAGGGGCCCCGGGTGGCGAGCGGCTGCCAGCAGGGCGAGACGACAGGGACAAAGTGGGAACGTCTGCGCGCTGGCAGAAGCGTCGGCTCGGGGGCTTCCCCGGAGGACAGTGCCCAGCGTGGGTGGCATCGCGGCAGAACAGGAAGACCAGCAGCTGCTCTAGGCGGCTGGCGCCTCCTCCAGGGTGAAGGTCAAGTGCTTCCGGCACCGAGCTGCTCGCTGCGGCGTCTCCGTGAAGCTGACACAGCGTGCGGCTTCCCGTCAACCAGAAGGCTGCCCAGGACGCCTGCAGGACAGCCTCTGCTCAGCGACGGAATGTTCTGGAGAGCGGGCATCATCTAGCTGCTAGGACAGCCCAGGGGACCGCTGAGCTAGTGTGGACCTACTGCCACCAAGCGCGAGTAGTCGGCGACGTGCCCCTCTCTTCGGTAGGCAGCTGCCGGCAGGGAGGGGACGAGTCTGCTTTGCCTCCCGAGGCTGGAGAGCTGTGACCACGGCCAGGCCACGCAGCCTCAGGACGCAGGCCCCGATCGTGCCCTCTTGGTCTGCCCGTTGGGCCCGGGGGGCGGGTCCCCGCGTCGCTTCTGCCGCCGCCGCAGCCGCTCCTCCTTCTTCTCCAGGTAGCTGGTCACGTTGTCGAAGGCGGCCTTGTAGAGACCGCTGAAGCCAACGTCCGCACCAGCAGAGCCTGTGCAGAGGGACGAGAACACACGTCGGGGACAGTGACTTGGGATGCTCCCGCTAGCGGATCCACTGAGCCGGTGAGGCCCTCCCGCAACGGGGAGATGACCCTGTGAGCCCCCGAGTTCTCCACGGCGAGTTCTCCGACGCGGCCGCGCCGGCTGGACCTCGGCTCACTTCCAGCAGAGCACGAGTCGGCTCTCCCTGCGGCCACCCCCAGGGCCCGTCGGCGATGCGCACGCCTGTGCCCACACACGTGACCTCCGGCTCCTCAAGGTCAGTCTGCCCTCTTGGTGTCCCCACCCGCACGGAAGCCGCCTGGGGAACTAGAGACGCGGCACCGCCGCTCCGTGAACAGAAACAGCCCGGGCCGGCCTCTCTCCAGGACCAGGAGGGCGGTCGGCTAGGCGCTGGGTCTGGGGCCACCATTTCTCTATTTGGACGAGGCCCCTGCAGACACTGTCGCTTCAAGTCTGCCCAAGGGACAGACAGGGCTCTGCCCTCTCCCACCAGGCTCGCCGGTTTCACGTCCTCCCACGGGACAGCCACGGCGGCCGCTCTCGGTGCTCACGTGGCCCTGACCGACCGGGACGTGCGGGTCCTCCTCAGGGAACACAGCGGCTTACGGGGGTGACCTGCCTCCCCACCCTCGCTCAGCCTGGGGTTCCTGTCAGGACCGGCGCGGAGCCCGGAAAACCCTTGGAGCGCCACTGGTTGTCCTCACACCCGACCTCCCAGCCAGGAAACTGCACGCACCGTGGGCTCCCTCCGCCACCAGTCCGGGACTTGAGTGGCTCCCGCTCCATCGGGGGCCTCCCAACACCCAGCCCTGAAGTGGAGGCGACCGTGACCCCAGTTCACATGCAGTTCAATTACCCTGACACGGAGCCCTGACATGGGGCCCTGACGCGGACGCAGGGCGGACGCAGGTGGGTCCCTGACGAGGACGCGGGTGGGTCCCTGACGCGGACGCAGGGCGGACGCAGGTGGGTCCCTGACGAGGACGCGGGTGGGTCCCTGACGCGGACGCGGGTGGGTCCCTGACACAGGGCCCTGACGCGGACACGGGGCCCTGACACGGACGCAGGTGGGTCCCTGACGCGGACGCGGGGCCCATGCAAAGTCACACCCAGCCTTTCTGCCTGGGTGCAGGGTACTTCTCCCCAATGGGGACAGCCCCCCTCCACCCTATACCCTCACAGCTTCCTACTGTGCGCCGCGTTCTAGAACGTGCCTCCGCGCGCGGCCAGTGCGGCCCACGTGCTCACCTTCTAGCACGGCCCAGTTCCCGCGGAGGTGAGCGCAGACCCTCCTCACCGCGGCGTCCTCGGGGACAGACTGAGAGGCAAACGGAAACTCTTTGTCAGCAGGCACAGCCGTGGGCAGACCTGCGGGGGGTCTGGGCTGGGGGCCGGGGGAACCCACAGCTCGACGTGAAGACCCGGCCAAGCCAGCACATCTCATCAGGGTAAAAGAACAGGACGCGAGGGCTGCTGCGTCCCCTGGGCTGGCTCATCACGTGTGACTTTAGCTGAGGGGCCTGGCAGACTGAAAGGTACCAGCTGGTGGCACTCACTGCCACTTTCAGATGGAAGTACCTGAAAGGTTCCGGGGCGTCTCCAGAGCACTCTGCAGAGTGAGCACCCACAACGGATGGGGGTGCCAAGGGCCTGCTGTGCTTTACCTGACTCCTCCCACGGCAGTCCCGCGGGGCAGGAAGGAGACGACGCCCCCCTTTGCAGGTGGGTGAGCGACTCGGAGAAGGTGCGGGGTGCGCCCACGTCCCCCAGCGAGCCCACGGCCCACACGCCCTCCTGCACACCTGGGGCCTGACTGGCGGGACCACCGCTCCCGGCGCAAGGCCGGGCGAAGCGGGACACCTTAAGGACGCACGCCTGTGTCGGCTTCTCTGCCAAAAACCAGCGTGACGAGGACGGTCACAGAGAAAACACGCCTTTGACGGCGATCTCCCCAAAAGCCTGCTGCAGGCTTCATAGCACCCAGCTCCCTCCTCCCAGGTCACAGCCCTGGACCCCCACCCCCAGGACGTACCCTCTGGTACCAGTACACGGGTGACAGCTGCGGCCCCACCCCCACCCCAGGCTCAGGGGGCCCAGCACGTCTCACCTGCCACTGGCCATCCAGAGGCCTGCAGAGCACCAGGGCGGCCTCCCGGCAGTCCTGCAGCACCCACAGACCCTGGGTCTCCTCGAAAGCAATGTCCCACACGCTGTGCTGGAAGGACAGCTGCTGCCTGTACACCAGCTGCCGTCCGGGGGCGTCGAGCTGGAAGACGTAGACCACAGGAATGCTTCCCAGGAGGAAAGAGGACAGTCGTCACAACCTCAGCCAGTGGCCGTTCCCGGCCCACAGCAGCCCAGCTCTCAGCCCCCAGGCTGCCAGTGTGCTGGCTGCAACCGTACCCAAGCCCCAGGCCAAGGTAAGGAACGTTCCAGTCACTAAACTCTACGGTAACTCATCATGCAGCAAAGACAGGCAATGCAGGACAAACGGGAGAAGGGTCGAGAAGGTGGCCGTTCCACCTGCGGGCCAGCAGAGAGCTCTGTCACCCTCTCCAAACCTGTGTCCCAATTCTAAGACAAACTGAGATGCCCGCCCTCCTAAGACCTGTCTGGAGGACCAGCGAGAAGTCAGAGCACAGAGGAGACGCTCAGGACGAACAGCTGAATGGCGTGTGCCACCTCCACCCATCTCATCAACCCCCGGCCCTCAGCTGGGACTAACGGAGGCAGATTCGATGACACACAGACCAGTCGCAGGCCGTGCTACCCCGCAGCCGTGGCCTTCGATGGCATGTAAAAGAACACCAGCGTAAAGAAGCCCACGCCCACGGCCACCTCGGAAGGCGAACCCCCAGCAGCACCGACTTGGAGAACGGCCCAACACGTGCAGTGCCCTGTCACAGGCTGGCGGGACCAGCGGCAGCGAGCTCACCTGTCACACAGCAGTGCCACGCAGCTCTCCCGGCTCCAGTAAGCGATCCTGGATGCGGCAAGCCTCTGCAAGGAAGAGCAGCAGCTTAAATGCACGTCAGGGACCCGATGCAGGGCTGTTCTGGTCCAACTGAGAGCGAACTCTGCAAGGCTGACAGTTCCCACAGGTGGTCCGGGAAGGAACGAGAAGACAGTGCGAGAACTTTCTGGAAGCCGGGAAAAGGAAGACAAGTGCTGACTGCCCGTCTCACAGTAACTCCAATATGCCAGGGCTCGTGGCGGAAGCCTTTCGGTGGCTCTAGTCCCCCCTCCAGACCATGGAGTGTCCCCAAAGCCAGCGGAACTGGTCAAAAAGCGAGGACAGGAGGGAGCAGAGAACACAGGAGAGAGAAGGCTTGTTCCCCGCAGGCGCCCACACGTCTGGCAGCAGAAACAGCAGACGTCAGGAGACGGAGAGGAAGTGGCATGTGAACGTGGCCCACACTGGGCACGGCCGCACCACGTCTCGTGGGGGAGCCAGAGGCCCTGAGAGGCCCTGAGGAGGGCCTCACGTCAACCTCACCGCCCCCAGGCATCTGGTCAAGTGAGGGCACAAGATGGAAAGAAGCTACCAGAACAAATCTGGTCTGTCACGGCCTCCAGGTGGGGCACCGGGACTGCAGAAGCCCAAGCAGGAGGCAGCCCGGCAGCCACGTGGCTGGGGGTCCCTGGGGCCCAGGCCTGAGCCAGACCTGGCCCGCCCGCTCTGAGGTCCCATGAGGGCGGCTGCCACAGGAGGCCCCCAGAGGTACCAGGGAGACAAGAGGCCACGCCCAGGGCCAGGCAGGCACGTGGGCGAGCCGAGTTCCCCAGGGCTGGCAGGGTGCCCCATGGGAACTGCAGGGGGCATGCTGGTCATCACCCACCCTGGGGCTAGCTGCCCAGGCGAATGCGATGGCAGATCCTGCCCTCCCCATCAGGGCCGCCCATGTGTGACCAACCTGGCCCCCGGCCTCACAGGATCCCAGCTCAGGAGTGTCAGAGCTGGGCACCCCAAAAGGCCACCCACAATGCCCCCCTGAAAATCTCCTTGGCAACCGAAGGCCCAAGTGACCTGGCTGGGGGGCCAGGAGAACGCGGGGCGGCGCCCGGGCCGCTGTCCGGTGGATAGACCAGAAGCCCTGGCTCCAGCCCGCGGGCTGGCCCACCTCTCAGCAGGTCGGAGCCCCTCCTGCAATTAGCTGCTCGAAGGCAAACACGGTGAGATCGAAACTGTTTCCCTCTTACTGGACTAGGTGCCTTCTCAGTTTGAGACACACGATTTCTCCCAAGCGAAAAAGTCCACACTGACAGCAAAGAAACACTTCGGACGTAAAACCCCACAAACCAGAGATGAACTCGGGGTTACCTTGCAGCCCCAGGGCTCCGCCGGCTCCTGCAGGCTGGGCAGGTGACAGCAGTGCAGCTCCCGGCCGTGTCTGTATTCCCAGAGCCTCAGGGTGCCATCCTGTGCACAGGGACAGTCAGCACGCCATCGGGGGCACGGCACCCCTCCCCCACAAGGGCCCCGGCTCCCAGCACGTCGTGGGGACGGAAACTCAGCCACAGCCAGAGCACCCTTCCCAACCAGCAGCTCTGCTCTAAAGAGCTCACACTGATCAGCAAGGAAAACGGGGGACCCCGCACAGCCCTGAGCAAACCTGAGGTCACACGCCAGGCCAGACATCTCCATTCGGGCCAAGTGCGCGCACGCGCGCACACACACACACGCACGCACACACGCACACGTGGGAACAGCAATGACTGTGCCTTCGCACACGGAGAAACACGTGGCGCTACCGAGGGTGCCAGCAGCAGTGGTGGCGGAACCTGGGTCCTTCCAGAACTCAGGAAGGGTCCCTGTCAACTGCTCTATCTGAGACCACGATGATATGGACGGAATGAGTCCTCAGAACTGACTCCCTGAACACTCACTGCAGACGTGCGCGTGCACACACACACGCAGCCCTGAACATGCAGCCGCAAGCCTGACTCTGAAGTTCAGGGAACAACAAGCACCATCTAGCGGAGGGCCCCTGGCACAAAGGGACATGCTGACTTCTGAACCACAGCTGGGAACCAGCCGAGCTCTTTGCAGGGACCCACCCAGGACACGTGGGGGAACGAGGCACTTACCCCGGACGAGGACAGGAGCAGCTCAGGGTGGTCGGGCAGCACGACGATGCGGCTCACAAACCTGCAGGGGGGCCCGTACTGTCACCTCCGAGAAGCCTCCCCCACTCCGACCTCCAACGACACTGAACCGAGTGACACGTCTAACTGGTGTGTCCTCATGGAGGCGACAAGGAAGTCATTCTTGGGGCTCCCAAGACACAGCAGCCTCCAAGCAAGGGTGGTCCCCAGGTCCAGGCACACACCCCAGCCATGCCTTCTGGAAAAGTCCACGTGTGTCTGTGTTTCTCCAAACTACCCCAAGACCCTCATTGAGTGTGTCTGATATCGGGACCCCCAGGGACACAGAAGAGCAGCCACACTGCCCCGCAGCCAGGAGCCCTGCTGTCCCTCAGCGCTGGACGCCCGAGTAACCACCAGTCCTCAGACAACCAGCAGCCCCCACCCCCGACAGGGGCCTGGGGCCCGGGGCCCAAGTCCTGGTCACAGCCACCCCCACCCCCACCAGGCTATCTCCCAAAGGTGTTCTGGGCTCTCAGCTCAGGAGCTCAGAAAGGGAGACGTACATGTGGCAGGATCCATGCAGCCTGTGTCCCCTGAGGATGCAGCACGTCACTGCAGAGGGTGTCAGTCACCTGACACTCTCAACAGGAAAGAAGTGGAAACCAGATGTTCCCCAGGTTCCAAAACAATTCTTATAAACCACTTATGACTTGTTACTCTCACTGAAGCACCTACTACGCACAGCCATTCTGCATGCCCACTATGCGCGCCCACTACGTGCACCCACTATGTGCTGGGCACTGCGCTGAGGCTGGAGACAGGCAGCAAGAGGCTCAGAGTCAGCGCTGGCAGCACAGGCACAGCGCTGCGTCATCTCGCACAGCAGTGACCACGGCAAAAACTAAACAGACGGGTGACACTGTCAGACCATGTTCTCACTTAGCTCCGAGTATCCAAAATACTATCACCTCAGTCTGCAATCAGGGGCTCGGAACCACAAGGAGCCATTTTTACGCCCCTTTCCTTCCAGTCTCTGAAGTCGGGGTCCACGGGAACAGCAGGCCTCACTGCTGGGCCCTGGCTCCCCTACAGGGAGGTGCGGCTGAAGACAGGCTCCGCAGGGCGGGGACGGAGGGAGGGGGCTCCTGTGCAGCGGGGTGGGGGCCTCCTGAGAGGGCGGGCGGGTGGCAGGACGCGGAGAAGGGAAGGGCTGCATCTGTGCCAGCAGAGGCGGCACAAGCAGCGGCCCTGGGACAGGAGAGCCGGGGGCGCCCCGAGCTGCAAAGGCCCCAGCACGACAGTATGACAGGGCGGGGGCCCGGGGGCCTGCAGGCTGTGAGAAGCCCCCGCCCAGAGGCTAGATCACTAGAGAACAGAAGACAACTACCCTGTCACAAGGTGCCCACTGGTGACCATCAACCTGCTCAAGGTCCAGTGTCACAATCCATTCAAAACCCGGGGAACGGAAGCGTTCCCAGAATTCGATGGAGTCTGCTCGACGCCTTCTGGTGCCTCAGCTGACCACGTGGCAGCGCTTTTCCTCCGTGCTGGTGGGAGGGAAGCGCCCAGTTACAGAACCGGGATTCCAACTGCTGGACGAGACGCGGGCACGGGAGTCACAGCTCACAAGTCGGTGACAGTGGCCCGGGTCCAGCGGCTGCTGGATCTCTGACAGGTAGGGACTAAAGTACGTCCCTGGCCTCAGCACACCACCCAGTGACCGCTGACTGCAGTGGGCACGGCCAGGGGTCCACACCGACAGAGTGGGGTGTTCCAGGACAAGCCCCAGCCGCATGGAGAGGTGACAGAGGCGCACACGCGGGCTCCTGCAGGCGGACCACCAGTGCCCAGCGACTCCGCCCTGACAGCTCGGCGCCGACACGCGGCGGGGGCGGCTCTGAGGCTGTGTGTCACGCAGACGCCAGCTTCCCAGCTGAAGGGGCCGCCCGTGCTCTCACCCTGCACGTCCTCTCCGGGAGGCTGGGGGCGGGGGGAGACTCACTCGGTGTGGCCCAGGCAGAAGGCCTCGATGCTGTGCGGCGCCGAGGCCCAGCTCACCCGGATCTTCTCGTCCCGGTCGGCGGTGAGGACGAAGCGATCGTCTGGACTCACGGCCTGCACACCGGGGGGAGGAAGGGCAGCTCGCTCGTCGGACGGCCAGAGCCGGCTCCCCGCCTGCCACCCCTGGGGGACCCCCTCATCTCCGGCCCCCACTCCTTGACCAAACACGGTTCCTTATTGCCACCCACCCCTCCCACCTCCAGCACCCCTGGGTCCCCTTCCTCGCCTTCCCATTTCACGTGTCCCTTTGTCCTGCTGTCACCAAGTCCTGGTGACTTGTCTTTCCCCTCTTGTTCCTGAGTATCGCCGAGGGGACCCACCCCAATTCCACCATCCACTGGCTGCAGCCCGGCCTTCTCTGGGCTTCAGTGCCTCCAGTGGGGCAGCTCCTGGCTCAGGGGCTGGGAGGACACCAAGGTGACACCCACAGAGCACAGAAGAGGAGCTCAGGCTGCTCCCACATCTTCCACCTGTCACCAGTCCAGAAGCCCCAAGCCCTCTCCCAACTCTTCCTGCTGTCAGCTTCCCCATCTGTGCTTACAGGCCAGCCGAGGGCCGTCCCGCCACAGGAGAGCCCACGCCCCCCCAGACACTCAGGCAACCCGCCCCACCCCGCCCGAGCCCCACCGGCCAGAGCTGAGCTCCGCCCACATACCACATCCAGCAACATTGACAGGTGCCCAAGTTCAAGCTTGCCGCTTCCACATGGCTCGAGCACTGAAAAGGAGTAAACGTCCCCAGACTTGTCTGCCACCAGAACCTTCTGTTCGGAAGCCGTGAACGTCAGGGCCGTGCACCTCCTCACCACGGTCCTAGGAGGCCAGAGAGACGCCGTAGTTGGCTCACGCAGGTTGGCGCAAGGTCCTGCGACAGACACGCGAGCCGTGCGTCCTGATGGCAGCGTCACCTCCGCCATCATCAGCTCCGCCATCGTGTCCTTCCCAGTTACACCAAAGACAGTCCCAAAACAACGCAATGAGCCCGTAAACAAGCCCGGGGCTGTGGACAAACTTTACTTTCATAATAATGCCTTCTCTGAAACCGCTCCTGCTGGCAGACGGTGGTGGGTATCCACGTTTCCACGTGCTCAGTAGAAATCCTCCCAATTCCGCTGTGTGTGTGCACACGTCACAGTAAAATGTCAGGGGACGGCTCCTGGCCCCGGCACCTCTACTGTACGTCTGGGGACAACAGCCAGCCGCACACAGCACCAGAGCCACAGGCACCCACCCCGGGGCCTCCTGCTCCCACAGCTTCCCAGCAGTTCACCGCACCCCGCCTCGGGAGCAACCCACGGCCGGTTCCGCTGAACTGGACCAGGAACCCCACGTGACACCTGACACGCAGAGGTGGGAGCAGACACACCACGGGGACACGGCCACAGGGCACTGCTCCCCCACTGCTCTGGAGGCCGGCCCGCCAGAGGGCCACAGCTCGGTCTGTGTTAAGTTAGCGCACTCCCAGGTTCAAGCCCTTGAGCCCGACTCGGGGCTGCGAGCTGGCTCAGTCAGCGTGAGAAGCAAAGGTCCAGCTCACGCCTGGTTTGTACCGGTCCAGGCCCCGGCCGAGGGGTTCCTTTAGGGACAGAGTTTATGCTGTCACCACCCTTCAGTTCTACTGGGATTTCTTCCAAGTAGCCAACGTGCTCTGACGGGCAGGCGCCCCGACTCTCCACGGTGCATTAGGCCAAGCCAGGCCATCGCCCCCCACCCACGTTCCATTTACCTACACTTACGCCTCTCACAGGCGGGGCGGTCCCTGCCTTCCTCTGTCCCCTGTGGGGGTGGCAGTGGACCTAATTTCCCAATAAAGAGCTAACATCCGTGTGGATGGCGCCCAGCTCACGGCAGCTGAACTCCAGATGTCAGCTTCAAGTGGGAACTAAAGCTTATAGGAATCATGTCCCCAACACGAGGACCAAAACAGGACGCTGCACTTCCAGACAGCCAAGGGACAAAAGGACAGAAAAGGCCAGCAGGCGGCCTCCCAGGCATCGGCCAGCAGGCCTCAGGCAGGACCTCTCCCCTCCGAGCCGGTGGCTGCATGGGGAGGCAACACATCAACATGGAAAAACGGTGACAAGAGACTCGTGGTCAGGCCAGGGGCAAGGCTCACCAGAATTCCCTGAGCGCTGTCATTTCAGCAGTGGTGTGAGCCATGCCAGCCACCCTCATGCCCTCTGGTGGCTCATTAAGCAGCTGTGACAGCAGCCAGGACAGTCCTCCAGGAGCACTGGGTTTGGGAGTCCAAGGAGCTCACCCGCCCTGGGGGGGGGGGGGCGGTGAGCCCCCACGTAGCACCCCTCCCCCGCCGCTCAGCACAGACGCGGCACTCATCTTGTCCCTTTGTCTTGTGCCAGCTGGGGGCTTTCAGCTGCACAGGCTAATTTCAGCCTGGCAACGATTCCAGGATGGGGCTCAGTGCGGAGCGGGTTTGGGGGTCAGGGTCTGGAGAGACAGGCTGCAGAAGTGGAGGCAGGTCATCAGACAGGACAGTCAGAGGGCGGCTGTGTCACCACAGAGACAAAGGCAGAGGTGCTGCCAACCTGCGCTCCTGTGGGGTCTCAGCATCACACCCCCCCCATGGAGGCTGTATTATGCCAACACGGGCATCTATGAAATGCTGCGATTCTGCATGTCTGATCACACATCAAAACAGAAAACATCACGTCATCCCAGTATCCTCATTTTTGGTTCAGAAAACCTCAGTTTTTGGGCCTGAGGTCTGTCTGACCTACCCAGTTCATGGGTCCCCTGGCCCTTTGTCACTTTAAACTGGGTTCGTCCAGCCTGCGGCCCAGGACGGCTCTGAATGTGGCCCAACTCACGTTCTTAAACACTATGGGTGGGAGGGACATTACGAGATGTTGCAGCTCATCAGCTACATGTGTCTTGTACATGTGGCCCAGGGACGCCACAAGGGTGTTACCTTGAAAACAATCATTGCTGCCCCCAATTTCTACCTCAGCTTTTCCTCAAAGCCCTCAAAGGTGAAGTTTTAAAGCAGCTGCACGACTGTGGCAGCCACTAGAGAGAGCTGCTGCTCCGGGGGCACCGAGAACCTGCCCACAGCCCCCCCAATCTCACGGACCACCCCTCAGGCACCCAGATGTGCAGGACCAGGGCCCATCCTGCAGAGGGCACTACCCGAAGGTCCACGTGGGGACCACAGGCCTTTGAAAAGCTGCCAGCGAAGCGAGGCCCCAGCAAAAGGCCAGCCAGTCTTGGTGGCCGAGTGGCCCTAGCTCCACACGCTGTGCTACTGAAAGGCCAAGGCCGTTCACGTGGGGACGGGCCTGACTCTGCTCCAAGGGGGGGGTTTCCATCAGTCACTGCACAGCTGGAGCACTTCCGGCCTTCACCCCTTCAGGAGACACAACTTGCACACGGGACTGTCAGAGCCAACAGCCCGCGTGTCAGCACCACCACCTCCTTCCTGAGCAAGGACGAGGAGCCCAGGATGCTCTCGGGAAGTGCCACGCTCCCTCCCTCCCGGGAGGTGCCCCATGAGACGCAAACACAGGGCTCTGGGCGGGAGGGCACCACGCAGGCCCGAGACCCGAGACCTCCGGTGCCTGCTGAGTTCCTGCCGGCCTCCAGATCCCGAGCTCCCGGCACACTGACCCAAATCCTGCTGAGGGAAAGCAGCGGCCCAGGGGCCTTTGCTTACACCGCAGTCCACCACCCTCAGGTGCACGCTGACCTCCATGCCACGGCGAGGCTAGAGGAGCGCTGTCTGGAAGGCAAGATGGCACAGTGGCCGGGCACCAACTCGGGAGCCTGAGTGACCAGGGTCAGGGCCCAGTTAGAGCCTTCCAAGCTGACCGACTGGGATCGGCTTCTGGACTCCTGGCCAAAGCCCCTGCCCCGTCACAGACCCCTTATGAGAATGAAGTCTGGTCGCGCAGATAAAGCACTTAAAAGAGTGCCGGGCACGCGCCGGGGGCGATGTGTTAGTTGCTCATGACGACTGTTACTGCCGCTGAGTTACTGGCATGCAAGTGTAAGTTGTGCGTTCGACATCATAATTATTCGACGTTAGCATCTCGTACCTGACACTCAGACATCGCCACGGTTTTGTATGGAAAAGAAGCAGACGCTTACTGTCATCGGTTAAGGCAAAATAGCTGCCAGACTTGGAGAAGGTGGACGCCAGAATCGTGTCACTCCCCTTCTCCACGGGCTGTCCGCCCTCCCTGGGAAAGAGAGGACAGTGAGTCCTTAGCTGAGCGACCGAGGCTAAGCCCCACACGGGACCTGGTTTGTCCACACAGCAAGGCTAAGCGAGAGGAGGACTTCGGTGAGAAGACAACCGCCTCCTTCGGCTGGCCGCTAGCAGACCCCAGGACTCAAACCAAGCCCAGGCCCTGGAAGGCCGCCCCATCCTCTCACCCTTTATTTTCCTGTGACTTCTTTTCTGCGGAACTGCAATCGTACGTGAACAGGCTGTCATCATCACTAAAGAAAAACAACAGATTTTTAAAGAAGCACGTTGTCCATAGAAATGCTCGCTTCTTTTTTCCTGGAACAGAAAAGTATTTGCATGCTCTTTAAATTAAGGGTCTTTGCCACACAAGAAATTGTCTAGGTACAATATTTCCGGAAACAGTTAGAGAGCTTTATTTGCTTAATCTCCTATTTAGATTTCCCACACACACTGGCATGATTGTGTAATAAAAAAAAATCAGTTAAGTAAATAAACAAGGACAAAAACTCAACAGGAAGTAATATATTATTCCTTCAGGCACTAGAACATCAATACAAGATGGCTATGTTAAAAGAAGTTGTGTTCTAATAGTTTCAGTGGGTTTTTGGCACCCAAATTGAAAACTGACATTTCCTGTTTAGAAAAAAAGTGTCACCTACTCCAAAAGCTCCCATGGCTGCCAAGCACTTACCAATACAGGAGTCACCCATCTTTCCCATCAGACCCTAAGCTCTCTGGGGTTTATCCCACGCACCTCCGGTGCTTGGCGTGGGGAAGGCAGCATGTACAAATTTATAGCCCTGAAAGCGACTGTACTTGAAACTCCTTTCACACCCAACACTGTAGTGTGGAAAGAGAAGCAGTCCCTCAAGTCAGAAGCTTCGCCTGCCACTAGGTCCCCTCAAAACGCAGGCAGGAGCAGATGGGTGGCTCACTGTGGCATGCGTTGGATACCCCGTGAGCATCTAAAAGACAATAATCGGGGCTACATGACAGGTCTGTGAATACCTTCTTTTATGAAACCTAAATTTTACATCGCATTGAACTTCTGAAACCAAATGCTGGACAAAAAGCACTGAGTGCATTTCTCGGCCTGTCCTCTGTTTCAACAAAAACCATGGGGGGGGGGGGGCGGCAACAAGGGGTCAAAATTGACCAACACCAACATGCATGTGGCTCCTGGGTCAAGACTACTACTGGGGCACACGTCCTGATTTTAAAACCCCGGGTGCTGTGTAGCGCTGTGTACACGCTGGGGAAGGAGCGTGAAATTAGGGAAAGCAAAGGCAGAACCACGCCAAGGGCCCCCGGGAGAGGTGCGGACTCTGGGTGCACCTTCGAGGAAGGAACTGCCGCGTTAAGACCCAGAAACCGCAAAAGCGAGTAGGGCAGGGGCGACAGGTGCAGGGGAGGATGAAGCAGCAGGTGTCACCGCGAGCAGAGGGAAGCGACGGAGCGCGCTGCTGCTTGGTCAGTCCGAGCAAGCTCCCCAAGAATGACCTCTCTCATCGGGAAGGCCAGGGACCACTTCCTCCCTCCGCATTCGGGGGCTGGGGGGTCTGAGCGTACCCGAGACCCTGCACCGGCGTCAACTGGGCCCACGTCGCCCCACGTGACCGGGTCCCTCCCCGGTCCCCAAAACTCCCACCGAGAGCACCGCAGACGGGCCGGGGAGGGGGCGGGGCACTGGGCAGGCGGCGAGGGGCGCGCCGGGGGCGGGTCCTGGGAGGACAAGGGCAGACGCGCGGGCACGCGGCCGGGCCCAGGCGGCGGCGGAGAGTCGGATGGCAGTGACGTGACTCCCCCCGGGTCACCCCAGCACTGACGCAACGCTGGCGGCGCAGAGGGATCGGTGTCGCCAGGGCCCGGCGCGCGCCCGCAGCCCGCGCTCCCCGCTCCAAGCCCTGACCCCTCACCTGCTCGCCGTGGAGGTGGCCAGGAACCGGCTGCCTCCCCGCACCACCAGCGCCTGACCGCACAGAGCCAGCCCCGCGGAACTCGCCATGAGCCCGGCCTTGGCGCCGCCACCCACGTGCACCGTCCAACGCCTGTTCCTGGTGGCGCCCGACAGTGATGTCACGCGCAGTCGCCGCGAGGTGACACGTCCCAGCTTGTCCTCACGGAAGCCCCGGCCCTGGGCATGCGCAGAACGTCCTCTGGGTCCATCCTCTGAGCTGGCTCTGGTGTCTGTTGACGGCCCACGGTCGGTCGCAGCTCATATTTGTCCGGGTGGACTGCAGGCCACGCGTGATAACACTGCTTACTTAATGTTGGTTCTTTGCCTCCGGACTGGGTGGGCGGTTCTGGACCTTTCTCGCGCTGTTGCTGAGCCACTGGGTCGGCCTGGTACCCTGCTAGGTTCTCAGTACATACTGAACGAATGGAAACTTCCTTTACAATCCTGGCTTACAGCGTTTAAAATGTTCCGCAGCACACGTTCTCACAGATGCAGGTAACTATAGTACACATATTTACACTGACCTTGAAGTTTCCCTACCTTGAGAAATAAGAACACATTTTTAAAACTGTGCAATTGGAGACCAAATAATAATTTAAGAGGAATCATGCATTATATTACAAGACACAGAGCACTTTTAAATGAAAACTTAACTCTCATTGACCATCAGATGTTCACATGACTTAATTATTTTGATCTTTTTGAGAGGATATATCACTTGTGTCACACTTTTGATTTCTTACTGTATTTGTGTCAACACGATTTATTTGCCTCAAGGCCTTTCTCTCATCAAATTCTATGCTAACCTCTATCTTTATCATCATTACCGTTACATATAAACTATACATTCCATCATTAACATGATGCCTCGATATTCTAATTTTTTAGCATATTACCCAAAACCCACAATTCAAATCTCAGTTCCGTACAAGTAGTAGGCTGTTTTTTTTTAAAAAAACTTCTTAATGTGGCTAGTTAAATTATAACCATTTTTTACTTCTCTGAAATTTAAAAATAACAGCATATTAATCATTTATAGCTTAGATAAAAACGTAGACCATTTGGTTTGTACCGTCTCTCCCGGTAATTTTCATGAAGGAGTTAGCTGTGTTATTAGTAAGTGTATCTGTTATCCATCGCCATGATAACAAATAACAAATGCAAAACCCTGTGGCCCCAAACTCCGCGTTGACTTAGCTCATGGTACTGGGGGCTGGCCATCAGGGCTGCTCTTGGCTGGGTGTTGCTGACGGTGTTGGCTGGCCTGGCCTTTGCTTGGTGTCTCTTGGAAGAGAACTGGGTGGCCCGGATGGCCTGGGACACCTCACCTCTACTCCTTCTGGGCTCTCATCACCCAGGGGGTAATGGGGCTTGTCTATGTGACCATCACAGTCAAGAAAGAAACCCACAAGGCCTTGTGAGGCACAAGACGAGTGCACTCTAATTTCTGACACTTTCTACTAGCCAAAAATAAATAAATAACAGTCACAGGGGTAGGGAAACAAACTGCCCCTCCTGAGGAGAGGTGCAGCAAAGTCCTATACAAACGGCCTGGACAAAGGGAGGGGCAGAGAATTTAGGCTCTTTTGGTGGTCACGACTGCCATGGTTCATCCTTTGGCCCCAGTGATTCTCATCTTTCCACCTGAAAGCCCCTCCTCCCAGGATCCCCCAAAGTCTCATCTAGCTCAAAGGCCAGGGGCTCGTGGTCTGTACTAGGATAATGGCATATACATTTCCTTTGGGGCTCAAAAAGAATGTACATATTAGACAGAAATGCAGAGCCAGGGTGTCTGTGCAGATGGTGAGATATGAGTGTTTTTATTTTCTTCTTTCACCCACACACCTTTGAGTTCATGGATTGAGTCCAAGTGATGCTCCAGTTATCTGGTTATCTTTAAAAGAAGCTAAATTCACCCTTGGGGGACATAAGGGAGGACGTCTCGTAGTTTACATACAAGTTTAGGTGATTAATAAAAGAATATAGACAAATGTAAGTGTTTAAGGTTGTTCACCTGAAAATAAAAAGCCAAAGTGAGAGGCAACAAGTGTTTATTTGAGATCAAATAATGGCTATTCAGGAAGCACTGATTCAAGCAGAAACCCAGTGTTCCAATGAAGGGGTGGAAGTCAAGGGGTTTTTATGAGAAAAAGAAAAGAAATCATCGCATGAATAGGAGGAAGGCATCCGCAATGGCATTTGTATAAGCCAGTGGTTCTCAACCTTCCTAATGCTGTGCCCCTTTAATACAGTTCCTAGGGGTTGCGACCCACAGGTTGAGAACCGCTGGTATAAGCTAAGGGATTCTTCAGCTCCACGTAGCTCATTACTGATTCTCCAGAACATCCATAATCACCAGTCCTGTGGCCGGGGGGGTGGGGGGGGTGGTCTGCTTTCCTGTGAGCTTTACAAACCGCTGTTTCTGAGACGATGCTGCTCTGTAATGGTTGCCCTGACTCCATTTATTATAAAGATGGCTCCCCTTAAGCCCACTTGTCACAAGATTTTGTCTAAAAAATGCTGGGTTGGTACTTGTTGGAGCTCCAGGCAGAGGTGACAGTAGCCTGCAGAGAGTCTCTGGATGGACAGGCAACAACTAGAGGACCAACCCTGGCTGTCAGAAAAATCTAGTTTTCCAGCTGACTGGAAAGTCCACAAATACTCATGAATACTCTCCACAAATACTCATGAGATCACTGACCCTTTCTCTGGCCTCTGCCTCTCTGGTTTTTCTGCTGCACTTTTATTAGCCTCTAGCACTTGGCTCTGGGGTGCCTATTCCTTTTGGCTAAATGCAGTGCATGCAGGCTGGCACTGACCTCCCCACCTGACTGCAGTAGCTTCCTAATAGGTCTTGAGCTCGCCAGGTTTAGACATTGGTCTTACAACCTTCACACACACATATTCATGTTGTTTCTTTGAAAACCATTAAGGTGACTCCCCTCTATTCACTGGATCTCTTTCTCCCCGGGACTCCCCTCAACTATACCTGCCCCCTCCTAAACCCACTCTGGCTGGTGACCATACCCCATCCCACTGGAAGAGGCCTTTCTGTTTTGTTTGTTCTTGAATCTTAAGACTCCAGTCAGACGGCTGCATATAGCTGACTGTGCCCTGCTGGTGGGAGGTGGGGGTGGGAGTGGGGACTGGGGGCTCCAGCCCCATGAAAGACGGCCATGTGTACTTCCCAATTCCAGATCAGGTTCCCCAAGTGGCAGCTGTGACTATCACCCTCACTTCTCTTAATCACTGGTGCAGCAGGCACACTTCACAAAGACAAGTGTGAACTTTCCCCTGGGACAGCAGAGTTAATTTCTGTTAGCATGTTTTATTTTGTTTTGGTTTGGTTTGGTTTTTTCTCCCCGTAGGGACAAAGGACTCCTTTCTTATTATTACCCTAAGACGTAAGGTTGTTGTCTTTGCTTCCCAGGGTGGATGGTGGCAGTGGCAAGTCCTCCTGCATTAACTTGATCCCCACTGGGGGACCCTGTTCTGCCTGTTTATCTTGCCGCCTGAATGAATCTCCAGCCGTTAGCCCGCTGAAGTCCGAGGCACGGACAGGTCCACACTGTATGAAACACCACCACCGGCCATGGCAGGAGTGGGGCTGGGAGACAGGTCAGCGCGTGGGAAGGAAGCCCATTCCACCTGCCCCACGACTATAACTAACTGTGGGGAAAATCTCTGCACTGTAAGCTACAAGCAGTCGGGTAAAATGAAGCGTGCCCGTTGATCCGCCGGGCTCCGGCATGACTGTGGTCATAGGCCAAACGCGCGTCCACAGTGCCGCCTGGGGCGCCCTGCAGGAGGGGCCGCCAACAGGGTGACCGCAGCTAACCAGACGGATCGGAAGATGGGGTGTGACCGGACGCAGCGGGTGACCGCGGAGGGCGCCCGGTGCGAACCTGACATCAGGTGCAGAGGGACTTCAAGTTCACCAAACCTAAGGACTCTCCGCCAGGCCCACGAAGGCCCCGGCCTCGCCTGAAATCTGTGCACCTGGGGAGGGGACGCGGGCAGACATCGGGCCCGCCCTCCGCACACACTGGCAGGAGGCGACCCTCGCAATAACCGCGGCAGTGTCCCCATGCCGGCCACGCCGCGCCTCCCGGGTCCGCGACA
>PVJL010012209.1:0-38441 GCA_004026885.1 Lyroderma lyra
AAAGGGGAGGGGGTGGGAGAGGAGGGGGGGAAGCTAAATATAAGGGGATGGAAAGAGGGGTCACATTAGGTGGTGAACTTATTATGCATCAAGTTGACAATGCACTGTGGAATTGTATGCCTGAAACCTATGTAATCCTTGCTAACAGATGTCACCCCAATAAGTCTAACAATAAAAATGAATTAAAAAAAAAAAAGGGTTGCAGTTTCAAAGTAGTTCTTATCTCACAAACTGAACCTAATATAATAGAAAGACAAATTAAAAGTACACATTAAAAACTTAAGTTTCCTTTGGGGGGTTATTTTAGAGATATAGGTTAGGTTCATGTGTGAACTCTGATGTGGCCAAGGAAGCCTTGCCTAATCATAGTGAGAGACGCTATTTTATTTTAGTATCATCACTGCCCAATCTGATAAAATATTTCAGAGTTTGATAGTGATGATGGATGAATTAATGCTTATGAAAGTACACTTCACCATAATAAGTATTAAATTTTACTATAATGAATTTAACACCTCAATTAATAATTAAAAAATAAAAAAGGAAGGAAAGTCAATAATAGGGATGTTAAGATGGGCGACAGCATTGAAGATGTTGTACAGAAAACAGTGCAGGTGCAGGTTCCAGATCTGGCCAGTGGTGTAGAAATGTTAGGCACAATGACATGCCCAGGTTTTCTTGAAATATGAGAGATGGTTCAGATGAGAGTTCATTATCCAGGAATGCTGAGTCATTTGTCAGGCCCAGATTCTTTCAGGAATTCCTCCAGAATCTAGCCTGCCATTCCACAACCCAAGTCACAGGTTGGTCTGATGTTGATAAGACTGCAGTTCCTTAATCATTAGATAGACCTGTAGCTCTGGCACAGCTGCTCCAAGTGGACACTTTTCAGGGTTTGGATGTAGTTTGACATAGGCTGGCTGTTGTCCCTGCAACTAGCTACTCTGCAGTCTTAAGAGCAGGGTCTGCTCTGGGCTGTGATTCCTGAGCTGGGGCTATAGTGTGGACAGAAGCAAAGGTGACCCATGTCCATTCTTTGCAGGTAAATTTAAAACCCAGGACCTCTGACCAGGTCCATCAGGGAAGCTATTTGTCTGGGTGTGGAAGGCAATATTTGTCTCATCATTTCACGTGGCCCACTGTTAGTCTCTTGATCTCCTTTTTCTTGTGTGTGGCATCTAGCTATCCCTGAAGGCTCACATGCACCTCCAATAGTGTCTTCTAACCCAGACACTCTGCCTACCTCTAATTCAGGTGTTCCGGTGGAGTCATCAGAAGATAATCTTGGTGTTCCAAGTCAACCCTCAAAACATGACCTGCGAGCAAACCTGGAAGTCTACCCTGCGGAGTTGCCTGACCAGTATCTGGGACGGTGGCCTTTCCTGGCCAACTTTGGGCCCTGGATTTGAAGTCACCTCCATGGAGAATCTCATTGAGTTTCTGAGCTGGCACTTAGTGATGTGGCATGCACGTGTCACATGCAGAGCGAAATGAAGTGCATGTCCTCATTGAGTAGGTCATCATTGGTGTCCTGTCTACAGCTCTGCAGTGACAGAGTAGGGACCACTATGCATGCCTCAGAGCTCTTCTGTTCACCTGAACTTGAGCTCTCAGATCAGAAAAAGGCTGTGTCAGCACAGACATTAGCTCAGGGATGGGACATATTCCTGGAGGGCTTAGAATTAACCCTAGGTCAAGTCCCTCTGTTCTCACATTCAAGCAAGCCACATTGGACTTGGGGTATGAACATGACCAGCCCTCTAGGCTACTGAAGTCCCCACAGCCAGCTTTTGCTCAAGACATGACCTCCTTTTGTGAATATTACCACCAACACCAACACCACACCCACCCCAAAATCACACAGCATGGAGATGTAATGCTGTGAAAGTGGGATGAGAGGGCTGGTCTGTCCTGGTCTTGACTGCCTTGGGCCTTCTTGTGTACCTTTTACTTCTTTCAGAATATCTCCAGGAACATCTGGAGTGCGACTTGAAAAATACCTGAAGTAAGAGAAAGGTTTGCAACTATAGGCTTACCTGAGGGCACTGCCATGTGACCTGGGGGCACAAGTAAGCATGTTAATGCACTAAATGTTATTAACTAAGTGAGCTGGAAAGAATGTTCTCCAGAATGTGGTTGCCTGTTCACCAGAGCTCCAAGTTCTGTTGGACTCTTTGATCAAAAGAGTCACTGCCTGGGGTCTCCTACCTGGTCTTCATGCTAAAACAATACCTCTTCATGGCATCTCTGGGTTATTGACTGCTCACTTTTCATCTCATGCCAAGATCTTACACAACTGCACTCACACAGTCTACCTCACACACCAGAAAGGCTTTTGTGTCTCCTATGCTCTCACTTTAAAAGACAGAGCTGAGTTTAATCTTACCAGTAATGAAATCCTAGACAACCATGTCCTAGTAGGGCCTTCCTAGATTACAGTTAGCACAGTATTGTTTCTTCTAGCATGTACTTCAGAGGCTGTAATTAGACCTTAATGTACATGTAGTTCCTGGAAGCCCTGACTGCTGTCAGAGGGATTAAAGCACACATGAAACAATGAGGCAATTATGGGAATGCTGCCAGAGCACTGAAGAGAAGTCCCATACATTGGGTCAAGTCTGGCATTTAGTGTCTCCCACTTATACTCCTGATTGTGTTCCAGATGGTGAAAATTAACTGAAATCCCTTGGTTTCCCTTTATGTTTAGTCACTGGTCAATGTGCCTCATCATGTCCTTTGTTCTGGGCAACTACACAGTGGCTGCCAGTTTGCCTAACTCCACATCAAACATCATTTTCGTATCCCCTTTGCTTGAAGCTAAATGGACTTTTTCCCTGGGTTGTAAAGTAACTTCTAGAACAGGTGATATAATGGGTATTATATCTAACACAAAGACATAGAATGTTGTGACACCGCTGGCTCCCTCTATCTCTTTGTGTCTCCCTTTGTCTCAGTGTTACCTTGTTGTTATTTCTGTTTCTTGGACCCTAATTCTTTCCGTGTGTATGTTCCTTTCTGTTTGCCTCACTCTTTCTCTTACTGTGTGTCTCTTTCTGTATCTTTCTAACCATATTTTCTCTTAAGGCAGGGTCACATATTATAATTTGACTTATTAGGTTCCAATGCAATTAACTAACAAACCAAGAAATGCATAAAAAACAATAACAGAAGATTGACGCTCTGAGAGTGAAAAGCCTTGGGGCTCTGTTACAGTTGAATTCCCCTGTCCATGCATGATGTAGCAGGCAGAGCTCTCCAGTGCAAGCCTCAGTTGACAGTGAATCCCAGCATGCCAGGAGACCTTGAGGAATAGGTTTATAACTGTGCTGAGCCTGGCACCTGATCACAAGGTGATGTGGTCTACATTTGTCGCTGTAAATGCTATGTGAGAGAATGAGGGACACCCTGCGAACAACTTGCACATGCTTGCCCCTGGGTATGGCCCTTTTGTCCTTAACTATCAGCTCTTTTCTAACACCATGAGCCTTTCCAAATTTCTCAGGCAAATTTATTTCTATCTTCATATCTCTGCCCTTTTGAGATGCTCCACACCAGCACACTCTTCTTTGATTTGGGGAAGAATGGATCCTCTTGCCCTCAGGTCACAGTATAAATCATACCACGCAGTACTATTGGACACACCTAGTGTCAGTGGTCTTCCCTACAGCACTCGCTGCTCTCTCTCACAGAATTCATTCTCGTGCTGAGTTAATTTCCCACTGCATGCTTTAATCTTCTTGGTTGGGGGCAAGAAACATATGGGTAGTGTCAGCCCTGCATATGGTGAGTGTAGCAGGCACCAAAGTTGAAAAAAATTGTGAAAAGTTCTCAGAAATCCCTCTGCTCTGTGAGCAGCTTACATTGTAAAGATGAATTATAATAATCATCGGTGCCCGCTGCTCAGAAGAAGAAAGACCAAAAATGACCTCTTGTTTTTCTTGAATCTTGGGCCGTTCACTAGATTTGGGACAGTTTGCTCTCTGGTAGAAAACCTGGTACTTCAGACACAGGCAGGAAAACCTGAAATAAAAACACACTCCCCTGTCTAAGGTTCTGACAGCTGTTAGTACACAAGAGACCTGAAAGCAAAGGGATAGGGCCTACAGGATGTAGGGAATTGTGGAATTCCCTGGAGCTGCTCTTTCTTCCTTTTTATACTCCACTTTTTACTGTGTCCAGTTTACTCCTGTTGCTTCTCACCTGAGCCTGGGCATTGACTTCATACACTTTTAAATGAGGGCCCTCGGACTCCAACAAGGTTCGCCTAGCACCTGGTTCCTGGGCCAGTGTTTCTCTACTCTGCCATATTTCTGCATTACCCAGGCACCTTAGCCTTATGATGCCCTCTGCTTTGAAAAATCAATAGAAAGGAGAAAGCATTTGTCAGGGACTTGGAACACACTGGGTCCTGATGAAGAACAAGTGAAAACAGGCTCTTTTGCAGGCTGTTAGAATCTTTCTGTTACTGCATCTATGCACAATATCTTAAAGAGAAGGAAGCTGAGGCCTTCTTTTCAGAAACTTCTCCACACTGGTTGTGTCTGCTTTTAGTTACAGACACACAAGATGGGGTCACAGGAACCACATTTTTCTTTTTCAGCTGCCCAGGAGTGAGGCTGTTTTAGGCTACCCTTTTGCTATTGAGATTATTCTGCCAATCAGTTTAACAAATTCCCCACCATATCTATGGGCACTGAGCATGATGCCCCAAAATTGGGTTCCCCTGCACCATTACAGAGCTGCTTCCAAGCACTTTCTTTTGTCTGTCTGATAACCTCTGCCATATTTCCCTTTCTACAAACAGATGGAGAGTCATTTTGTGTGTGTTTGTGTGGTACATGGAAGGTCATACTATTTCACGTGGGGGTGATCATAGAACATGACCAAACATGAGAAGTAGCCTTAGGATCTCATAAGTCTTCATTTTCAAACTTAGGCCACGCATTAGTTGCCCCTGGGCTCAGTTTTGGTTTTAAAAATGGCAATTAAATTAGACACTAGGGACATAGCAGTTGCATGGTTCAACAGCCTGTGTACAATAGTATCGTGGTAATGATCTGTCATAGGGCTATTAGAGGACAAATAATTTATCACCTACTATGATGTCTTGTTCATAGTAATCACATTACCAAAGTTACCTGTCATAGTATAATTTCTTTTAGCAAATATCTGAATAAAACAGCAGGCTCAGGAACCAGCAGTGTCCTCCAGCTTTCAATGTGTGAGTGTTTTATGAAGAGGCAGGAAAGTTTTGGAGCCATGAAAGAGAATGTCCTCATGCTTTAAAAAAAAATTTTGTGTGCTTATTTATAATTGTAGGGTCTGACTTTCTTACATGTAAGTGAAAATTGAATATGTGTAGCTGTAGATGCTGTCATTTGCTTGTGTAAGAAAATATGAGATGGATTCCTGAGGGTGGAAATACCTTCACACTTTTTAGTGTCACCTTAGTTCCCAGAACAGTGCTGGACACTCCAAACATTTACTGGGAAACCCAGTAAAACTGAGGTGTGATGCCTTGACTGACCAGCAAAGGTTGCACTGGGCTGGAGCTTCAAGGATTATAGCACTGGGAAAGAAAATAACAGGGAGTGGCCTTGTCTTCTCTAAGGGAAAGTTTTAAGGGTGAGCAAGGGCTCTGGTGGCTTCCTTGTTTTAGAAACATGTGGGATAGAATACGATACACAACAAATAAAACTGTGCCATGTTCTCCTGGCTTCTCTGCCCAATGTCAAGCTGTCAAGCTTTGCAAGACTCACAAGTTTTATCACAGATCTCCAGTCACAGCAGGAACCATCAATACACAGATTTTGCAGTCATGTTAAGAAAACCAATCTACTTCCTGTGCAAAAACTTGTACAATGGTCTTAAATTCTCTCTTTATTTTTCACATCTTAATGCCAGGTATTTCAGTGATGCCATCTTCCCAGAAGGCCTGGAGTTGATTTGAATACTGGGTGCCAGTTTTGGGTTCATGGCTGAAGAAAAATAACCTGAAAGAAGTCACTCTATGTGGGGGGCCTGACTGGTGTGACCCTTCTAGAATTTGCAAAGGCATGTGTGCCCCTGGATTTGGAGATGTTAGAACTTACTGATTTAAGTTTCTGACAGGGTCTCTTTTTTTATTTGCTCCAACACAATCTCTGAATTTCTTTAAAGAATGACTGTGCAGAACTTTGGAAAACCAGGATTGCAACAGTGCTGTCAATTTCAAGCTTTTCAGGTGTTGAAGCATTTCATGGCAGAGTCAGAGACCAGAGACTACTTTAGGGAGTTAAACTAGTGGGTGGGAAACAAAGCACTTAAACTGAAGTCTGGATAAAGACAATTACATTTTAAAAGATGATAATCAGAAGTTACATGCCCTGCAAGGCTGGTTTGCATTCTCTGATACTTTGTCTCTGTCCTCTAGTGCCTCTCTGTCCAGTTACACTTGAAGATAATTACACATTTTTGTTTCAGGGAAGATGACCTGACATGCTTAATTTGGTAATCACTGCTAACAGTTTGCAGGTATAATTTTTCATGGCCACTGCAGAAACTGTGAAGTTTACTAAAGTTAGCATGCCCTCTTTTGAACCACTCACCTGAGGTACATGCACAGCCTTGGCTGACCTCAATTCATGAATCTCATGGGTCTTTACAAAACCACTGTCAGTGGCCTCTGACAGAAGATTGGACAGAAAGGAGAAGGAGAATTTAACATTTGTTGGATTTGTGATGTTGGTGGGGTTTTTCACAGCAATACTATGGTTTTCAAGTTGTGGGGACCAAGTCATTTAAGAAAATGCAGTCAAAAAAAGAAAGAAAGAAAAAAAGAAAGAAAAGAAATATGATAAGGCAAAAGTGAAAACAGTAACTATATATGGTGAATTGTAAACACTTCAGCGATGAGTTATAGATGGTATTTTGTATAAAAATTAATCTCACAATAATTACACTTTATGTCAATATTGTAAAAGTTTTTTCTATACCTTTGTGGTTATTTGGGTTAGATATAAATGCATACTTTTTATTTCTGATAGTGAAAGTTGTATTTTTAGTGCTATGAGTAGTTTTGTTCTTAAAATTATATTATATGCATCAGCTTGTATAACATAAACTTCATCTGTTCCAAAGGATCTGATATGATTCTCTTCAAACTGTTAAGGGCTCAATGATTTCTTGCAATACATTCTTAGTTTGTAATAATGGTCACATATGTCTTCTTTGGATGTGATAGTTATTGTACATTTTTATAAAAACAATCAGTATTATGTTTTTAATTAATTTTCACCATACTATATTCCAATTTGTAGATAATTTTCTCTCTTGGTAGTTATATATTTCCTGTTTCAGCACATGTACAAAAATTGCATTATTATTTCATTAAAACAACTGTATATTTATATAATCCACACCCCTAAAATATCCAACATTACAAGGCACAGAAACATGTAGCGGATAACCAAAATGACCAGCACAGTGATTTCTAAAAGACCTTCAGCGTGATTAGGACTAAGTCCACAGTCAGACACGCAACCTGTTCAGAACAGAGAGCAAGGGCAAATCCTCAACAACACTGGGCACAAAGGCTCTGAGTAGACTCTTGACATGAACAACACAGATAACACAGGTACAACTGAACTTGATGAGCACAGAAACCTCAAGCAATATTTCATCCTGACCAGCACAGAGACAACTTGCACACCCTGACTCTGATTTGTCACAGAGATCCCGGGCATCCATCCAATCTACAGCACAGAGACCGAGCACAGAGACCACAAACCTGACCAGTGCAGACTCCACAGACAAACATTAATTCTGACTAACACAGACAAACCTGGCAGACACCAAACATGACCAACACAGAGACTCCCAAATAGAACTATAAATTGACCAATAAGAAATCGCCATCAGAACACCACCTGACCAAAAGAGTACTAAGAAGTCCCACAGAATGAGCAGCAGAAAGACAAAGCAGACCTCCAACCTGACAGGCAGAAAAGTGACAGGCGAACCTTAATCATTACTGATCACACAGACACCTAAAATAGCCCTGACATGGCCAGCACAGCGACCCAAGCAGACCCTATACATGGCAAGCACAGAAACCCCAGCAGACCTCAAAATGGACCAACACAGAGACCCTAGACAGTCTCCAACCTCACCAGCACAGAGACCCCAGGTAAACCTGTAATATGACTGGGTACACAGACCCTGAGCAGACCTCTGAAGTGACCAGCAAAGAAATCGCAGGCAGACTTCAGAACTGGCCAGCAAGGAGCACCCAGATAGAACTCCAACCTCACAACCACAGAGACCCAAGGAAGATACACAATCAGGCCCAAACAGAGAATTCCAGCAGGAATTCAAATGAATCAGCAGAAAAAATCCACAGAAGACCTCAACCTGACCTGCAACCAATTCCAGCCTGACAAGAATGTAGACTATCCACCAACTTCAAACTTGACAGACACAGAGAACTCAGGCAGAAACGCAACATGAAAAGCACAAGGAGAATTCCAGATGGGGAACCTAACCATGGAAGAAAAAAGCAACAGACACCCAACATGACAAGAACATTACCCAGCAGTCCATTAACCTGAGCAGCAAAGAGACCTCAGCAAATCTCAAATAAGAAAACAAAACAGACAAACAAAAGACAGCACAAACACCCACAGCAGAGCTCCGAGCTGAATAAGTACAAAAGCTTCCAGCACATCCCCATCCCAACCAGAACAGAGAACCCTGACAAACCCCCAAATGACTAGCTCAGAGGGTCCTGGCAGACGCTCATATTGACCATCACAGAATGTCCCTGCAGAACCCAAACCTGATGATCACAGAGACCCCCAACCTGACCAGAACAGAGAACCAACTGCAGAACTTCGTGATGACAAGAACAGAGACCACAGGAACAAACAATACCATCAGACAAACCCCAGCTGTCCCAAAAGCTGACCAAGACAAACTCAGGGCAAATTTCAAACATGACTGGGAAGAGAGATTCCCAGCAATACCCCAACCTGCCCAACACAGAGACCTCTGACAGACCTCAACCTTAACAAAATAGACAGCACCTTGAAACACAAATTTGAGAAACACAGATACCTCAGGAAGACAATCAACATTGCAAGCACCGGGACCACTGCATACCTGGAACCTGACAAGAAAACAGACCCTCAGCAGACACATAACATGACAAACACATTGCCAAGCAGAGAGATCCCTGCAAATCTTTAAATAGACCAGCACAGATATCCCAAGACAAACCCCAATTTGACCAGGCAAAGCTCTGCAACATATCCCCATCCTAACCAGAACTGTGAAACTAGAGTGGACTCCAAAATGACCAGCGTAGAGACTACTGACAGATTCCCAAACTGACCATCACAGAGAGACCCAGCAGCCCCTGAACCTGAACATCACAGATTTTCTCACCTGACTCCCAACCCTAACAGAACAGAGCCTCCAATGCAAACCTCCAACATTAACAGAACAGGAAACCCAGGCACACATGAGAACAGCAGAAAGACAACAGCAGATCCCAAACCTGACAAAGACAGACCACAGGCAGATTTCAAATGTGACTTGGAACAGAGAACCCCAGCAGAACCCTAACCTGACCAGCATAGAGGCCCCTTGCAGACCTCCATCCTGACCAGCAAAGACACGCCAAGAAGACCCCCAATGTGAATAGCGCAAAGAACCGTAGAAGATCCCATTATTCACTCGCACAGAGACTCTCAGCAGACTAAAACCCTGACCAACACAGAGGTCTGCTGTCTACCTGCAACCTGACTTGGAGAGAGACCATAAACAGAATTTCAACATGACAAGTTCGGGGATGCTAGCAGACTACAAACCTAACCAGCAAAATGTGCCCCCACAGACCCCACCAATGTGATAGACACAGTACTTAATCATTCCATCAACCTGACCAGCAGAGAGATCACAACTGACCCAAACATGACCAGTATAGTGTCCACAAGCATACCTTTAACAGGTCCAAGCTAGTCACTAAGTGTGACCAACAAATAGACACCAGCAGACTTCCAAATCCACCAGCACAGAGACCTCAGGCTGACCTCAAACTGGACTAGAAACAGAGACTCATTGCAGAGGAGACAGACCTTGAAAGACCCAAACTGAAATGTCATAAAAACCACAGAAAGCCCACTAAGTTATGAACACTACTACCCTCAGGAAAGCCCAAGCCACACCAGTCCAGACAACCTAGGCAGACAACCAAACTGACCAACACAGAAACCCCAGGCAGAACTCTAATGCGATCAGGTACTGAGACCCCAGACTTCCGGACCACCACCAATCTGACCAGAACAAAATTCCCCAAGGGAAACACAACATGATGGGCACAGAAACCCCAGCAGACCCCCAAATGGGCTAACAAACAAACATGTGACATATCCTTAAAATGAACAGCACACAGATCCCCAGCTAACCTAGAACCTGAACAAAAAAGAGTCCCTGTGACCTGTTTTGTGATATTCCTATGACCATAATAGAGACAGAAGCAGAGCCCAAACATGACTAGGAGAGAGACCAAAGGCAGACCCCAAACCTCACTGAGTGCAGGGGTCACCTGAAGATTCCTATCCTGAACACAACTAAGTTCCAAGGCAGAACCCTATCTGACCAGCACAGATACCCTGAGATTACTTCCAACCTGACTAGCACATAGACCACTAGTCGATCTTCATGTCACTGTGAACGGAGACCACTAGCCTCCCTAAATTTGACCAGCACAGAGATCAAGGTACACTTTCAAAGTGATGATCACAGAGATACCAGAAGATCTGGAACATGAAACACAAAGAGACAATTGCTGACACTGAAGCAGACCAGCTTAGTATCATACCATTGTTTCAAAAACATCAGCAGATATCTAAACTGATCATCACACAGACTCCTAGCTGACCATCAACCTGTACAGCAGAAAACCCAGACTGGCTTCCAACCTGAGCAGCTCAAAGAACCCTGGCATACACTTAAACTACCGAGCACTTAAAGCCCAGTATGAACTATAACCTGACCATCACTGAGACTTCTCATAGACCCCCAAACTAACCATCAAATAGACCTTCAGAAGACCTCAATGCAGACCAGCGCACAGTCTCAAGCCAGAGAACGCTTTGGCCATCACAGAGTCCCCAGTGGAACCCCAATCTGACAAGCACAAGCTTGCCAAAAAAAATCAATTTTGACCTGCATAGACACCACAAGCAGAGCCCCAACTTGAGCAGCACAGAAAACCAAAGTACACCTATAACCACACCAGCAAAAGATCACCAACAGAACCCAAAACTGACCAGAAGATTACACAGAAATCTCACAATCAGAGAAGGAAGAATATCAAACGAGGCCTCCAAAATGATCAGCACGGAGACCCCAGGTAAACCTTATTATTACTGGGCAAACAGAAATCCAGAGGATCTGACATGACCAGCACATAAATCCCTGGCATACCCATAACCAGACCAATACAGAAACCCAAGAGAACTATGAAGATAACCATGCACAGAGAACTCAGGCAGTAAACCAACCTGTCAATATTGCAAGCACAGAGAACTCAGGAAGACCTCAACACTTAGCAGCTCAGAGACCCCAGCAGATCCCCAACTTGACCAGAAGACAGCCCCTTTGCAGAGCTCTAATGTGACTGGAACAGAAACCCCACATTTATCTGAAACCAACAGAAGGATACCAGCAGAATCCAAATCAAATCAAGACAAACCACAGGCAGATTCCAAATGTGACTGGAAAAAGACACATCCCAGAAGAACCTCAACCTGCCATGCATAGAACTTCCCGAGTTATGCCTACCTGACCAGAACAGAGGCCACTGATCAACCGCAAACTTTATCAACACAGAGACCTGAGGTAGAAACTCAACATGAAAAAAAAGGAGACTCACTCACACCAAGATCCTGACCTAGAAAAACACCCCAACAGACACCCACCCTGACTAGTACAGTGTCCAGGAGTTAATCTGACCAGCAGAGAGAACTCAGAAAATCTCCAAACAGACCAGCACTGATATCCTAAGCAGACTTGCAACCTTACGAGGCACAAAAGTCTTTAGCACATCCCCATTCTAAACAGCAAAGGAAAACCTTAAAGAACCCCTAATTAACATGCATAAATACTTCTCGCAAAGCCTCAACCTGACCATCAAAGGGAACCACTGCAGTTTTTGAAGCAGACCATCACAGAAAGAGCCAGAAGATTCCCAACCTGACCAGAACACACCTTTAATGAAGAACTCAAAGATAACCAGAATCGGGATATCAGGCATACTCATGATAAGCAAGAAGACCCTGGAAACCCCAAACATGACCAGAACAGACCCTAGGTTGATTCCAAATGTGGTTGGTAATAGAGAATCCCAAGAGAACACCAACCTGGCCAGCTCAGAGACCTCACACTTACTCCAGCCTGACAAAAGAAGGAATGCCTACTGACCATCAACTTGATCAACACAGAAATCTTAGGCAGAAACTCAACATGACAACAACAGAGATCCCTGCAGACACAGAACACGACCAGGAAAGTAACCCCCAAAACAAACACAACCCTGAAAAGCACAGTATTGACCAGTCCATTAACCTGACTAGAAAGAAGACCAACACAAACCTCTGAGCTAGACCACACCCATGCTCCAAACAGAACCCGATGTGACCAGAAACAAAGACCTCAGGAGCATACTTAGCTTCACCAATAAATAAAGTACTGACAGAATCCTCAAATGACCAGAATAGAGACTCCTGGCAGTCCACAAACATGACTTTAACAAAGAGCTCAAGCAGAACATGAGCAAGACATTCACAGAAAGTCCCAACAAATTCATAACCTGACAGGAACAAAGCCCCCAATGCAGGCCTCCAAGGGCACCAGAATAGGGACTGCAAACCCAACCAAGACCATCAGAGAGACACCAGCCCCAAAACCTGACCAAAACAAACCCTACACAGTTTCCAAATGAAGTGAGAACAGAGATACCCCAACAGAAACCCAACCTGCTTAACATAGTTACCCTCAAATGATCCCAACCTGACCAGTACAGAGACCACCAGCCAATGGTCAAACTGAGCAGCACAGGGACCTCAAGTAGACACCAAAAATGACAAGTACAGAGACCCTGTCAGATCATTCAGTCGCCCACTGTAACAAGCAGGGAGATTAAAAGAGACCCCTAACAGACTAGCACTGTATCCCTCGACATAACTTCAACATGACCAACATAGAGACCCAAGGCAGACACTAAGTGTGACACCACAAACACTTCCAAATTCACCAGCACATGAACCAAGGGCACCCAACCTGACTGCAAACAGAGACACCATGCTGACCCCAAACCTTACCAGGGCTAAGACCACCAGGAGACCCTCAATCTGACCAGAACAGTGCTACTTTGCAGGACCTTAAACTGACCAACACAGAAACCCCTAGAAGACCTCAACCTGACAATCACAAAAACTTTGAGCGAAACCAAAAGCTGCCAAGCATAGACACCCTTGACTGATACAACACAGACCAGAACACAGACCCGTCCAACAACCTCAATTTTGACCATCTTAGAGACCTAAGGTTGAAACTCAACATCACAAGCACTCTGACACCTGCAGTCTTAGAATCTGAACAAGATAAAACCCCACAAGAGATACCGAACCTGACAGGCACAGTACCCAGCAGTCCATTAACCTGAGCATCAGAGAGACCCTAGCATATCTCCAAACAGAACAGAATAGGTTCCCCAAGAACACTCCCAACCTCACCAGGCACAAAGATCTCCAGCACATCCTTCTCTAAACATGCACAGAGAAATCGGAAAGAATTCCCAAATGACCAGCATAGAGATTTTTGTCAAATTCTATATCTGACCATTACAAAAATCTCCAGCACAACCCAAAACATATTGAAACAGAGCCCTCAACCCAGACCTCCATGGTCAAAAACAAAAACTTCAAGCACACCATTTTCCAGCACATAGACTATAGCAGACACAAAAACTGACCAGGAAAACTAGCAGATTTCAAATATGTCTAAAAACTGGCACCCCCAAAAGAAACCCAACATACCAATAATTCATAATCATGATTGACCCCAACCTTGCCTAAACAGAGACCAAATATTGACCTCAAACATGACAAACGCAGAGACCTCAGGCAGAAACGAAACACAAAAGCACAGGGAATCCAGCAGACCGAAATCATGAGCATGAAAGGGATCACATGCAGACATTCAACTTCAGAAACACAGTAATCAACAGTTCACTAAACAGACCAGAAAGAGACAACTGCAAATCTCCAAACCAAGAAGCACAGATACCCCAAATAAACCTGAAAAATGACCAGGAACAAAGTTATTCAGAACATCCCAATCCTAACCAACACAGAGAACACTGACAGAACCCTCAATTGATCACCATACAGTTTACAGGCAGTCCTCCATCATGACCACAATAGACAGCCAAAGCAGAATGTGAGCATGAAAATCAGAAATCTCTAGTAGACACACAATCAGATCACAACAAAGACCTCAATGCAGACCTTCGAGGTAAAGAAATGATGGATCCCATGTTTACCCAAGAGCAGAAGAGAGAAAACAGCAGCCTCCAAACCTGACTTTGACAAACCCCACACAGTTTCCAAATGTAAGTTAAAACAGAGACACCCCAGCAGAATCTCATCCTGCTTAGCACAGAGACCCAGGAATGATCACAACTGGACCATAATGGAGACCACTAATAGACCTCAAGCTTTACCAACAAAGAAATATCAGAAATAAATTCAGCATGAAAAGTACAGAAACCCCTTGAAAACAAAAACTGACCAAGAAAAAGGGCACAAAAGACACCCTACAGGACTAGTACAGTATCTAGAAGTCTATTATCTTGACTGGCAGAAAGACGTTGGCATATCACTAAACACACCAGCACAGATACACCAAGCAAAATCCAACCTAACCAGGCTCAAAGATCTCAAGTATATCCTCATTCTTACCAGCAAAGAGAACACTGACAGAATGCCCTAATGACCAGTTAAGAGAATTCTGGGAGACTCCCAAGCTGACCACCAAAGACAGCTCAAGAAGTCCCGCAACCTGACTGGAACAGACCTCGCAAAGCAGATCTCCAACATCACTGGAAGAAAAGATCCTAACACACACTAAACCAGTGAAAAGACCCAAACAAACCGAAAACTTGACCAGGACAATGCAAGGCAAATTTTAAATGTTACCGGGACAGAGACACCCTGTAAAATGCCAACGTGCTTATCACAGATGTCCTTGAATGACTCCAACCTGGCAAGATTCCAGAACTTCCAACAACATTAAACTTTATCCAGAAGAGGGACCATAGGCAAAACATAAAAAATAAAATTCAAAAGCAAATGATATCTGACCTCAAACTTTATGTTAAATCCCAACGTGCCCATCACAGCCCACCAAAATGACCTCAAACTCACCAAATCCAAGACACCCTAAACACATTTAAGGTGACCAGGACATGAACCTCAGTCAGAAGAATATGACATACAAATGGTCATGTGCAGATCTAAAAGCTGACCTGGAAACATACTTTCAGCAGACCTTTAAACTAACCAGCACAGAGTCCTTACACAGACATTCTATCTGACAAGCAAAGACACTGCATGCAGGCTTCCAAACTGATAAGCATAGAGATCTCCACAAGATGGCTAATCTGAGTAACACAGGGATCCTGAGCTGACATCAAAATTCACCAGAACAGAGAATCGCAGAATACTCAAGTCCTGACCAGCACCGAGACCACCAGAAAATCTTCAAACTGAACAGGACCGAAACTCCAGGCAGACAAACAACATGACAAGCACAGAGAACCCAACTGATCCCCTAACTACTAGGCACAGTACTGCATCAGTCACAAATTCTGACACGTAGAGAGATACAAAGATACCCATACTTGACAGACAGTGTACCCAGGCATAACTTCCACATCACCAACCTAGAGACTCAAGGCAGGCACTGGACCACCACAGACACACCAGTGGACACCAAATACACCAGCACAGAGAACCCCGGCAGAACCCCAGCCTTACTTGGCACAAAGACACCGTGCAGACCCCCAAATTGACCAGGGTAAAGACAATTAACACACCCGAAACTTGACAAGAAAAGTGATACCAAGACGGAACCCAATCGAATAAGCAAAGACATGCCCAGAAGACCTAAACATGACAATCAAGAAATCTTCAGGCAGATCTGCAAGATGCTGCGCACAGACACCCCTGACGGATATGAAACTGACCAGTAAACAGAACCAATTCCTACCCCAAATTTGACCAACATAGAGCCCTAAGGCAGAAATTCAACACGGCAAGCAGAGTGATCCTGGCAAGCTTGGAACCTGACCAAAAAGTAACCAGCAGGAGAAACCTAAACTGACAGGTACATTACTCTCGAATCCATGTCCCTGAGCAGCATGCTACCTTACCAAATCTATAAACACAACACCATAGGTACCACCAAAAGAACCCCAACCTGACCAGTCACATAGATCTCTAGCACATCTTCATTCCTACCAGCACAGATAACTTGACCAGAATTCCCAAATAATCAACATAGAAACTCCTGGCAGAGCCCCAAACCTGACCATCACAGACAGCTCCAGGACACTCCCAATGGGATCAGGAAACAGTCTCCACTGCAGACCTCCAATTTGACAAAAGCGGAGATTTCGGGCATGCCCGAGACCAGCAGAGAGACTCCAGGTGTCCAGAAGCTTGACGAGGTTGAACTCTTGGCACATTGCAAGTTTCACTAAGAACAGAGACCGAAGAAGAACCCCAAAATACCAAGAAGTGTTATGTGAGACAGACCCAAAGCTGACCTACACAGAGAGCATACTGACCTCAAACATGACCAACACACAGACCTCAGAAGGAAATGCAACATGAAAAACACAGCGATCCTTGCAGACCTGGAAAATGACCAGGAAAGAGATGGCTACCAGTCACCTAACCTGATCAGCATAGTACCAAGAAGTTCGTTAACCTGACCAGGAAAGAGCACACAGAAAATCTGAGAACTGACCAGCACAGATACCCCAAACAGAACAACAACATGACCAGGAGCAAAGATGTCCAGGACACCCAAATCCTACCAACCACGGACAAACCTGACAGAACCCTGAAATGGTGTGTGTAGAGACACCTGGCAGTCCTCCAACATGAACACAAAAGACATCTTAAGCAGAAGCCATACATGACAATCACAGAGTTCCTCAAAAGACCCACAACCTGACCAGGGCAAAGCCTTCAATGTAGACCTCCATCATAACCAAATGATGTAACCCAAGCTTATCCACAAGCACCACAGAGACAGCAGCATCCCCTAACCTGACTTGGACAAACTCAATGCAGATTCTGAATGTAAGTGAAAACAGAGACACCCCGGCAGGACCCCAACTTCCATAGCACAGAGAACTTCAAATGATCCCAACCTGACCATAGTAGAGACCACCCACACACCTCAAGTTTACCAACACAAAGGTATAAGAAAGAAATTCAACATGACAATCAGAGAAACCCCTTCAAAACAAAAATCTGACAAAGAAAGCCTAAAGACACCCAACCTGACGAACACAGGATCCGCAAGTGTATTAACCTTTCAAGTGGAGAGACCTACACGTATTTCTAAAAAGAGCAGCCCAGATACTACAAACAAAACACCAAAATAACCAGAATCAATCATACCCAGAACCTCTACATCCTAACCAACACAGAGAACACTGACAGTACCATCAATTGACGAGCATGTAGACTCATGGTTGTCCCCCAACATGACCATAACGGAGAGGTTAAGGAGAATATCACCATGACAATCACAGAGAGCCCAAACAGTCCCATAACTTGATCAGAACAAAGCCCCCATTGCAGACCACCAGGGTGACCAAAAGTTGGACCCTAAGCCCACCTATGCTGAGCAGAAAGACCCTAGCCATCCCGAAGACTAACTCCATTCAGATTACAAGCAGTCCCCACAGGTACCTCAGGAAGACACACAACGTTCTAAACCAGACACAAAGATCTCCAGGACATTCTCAGCCCAACCAACACAAAGGACCCATAAACAGCAAACCAATAACCACTATAGAAAATTCTGGAATACCCCGAACCTGACCATCACAGACAGCCCGAGGCAACCCCCAACCTGACCACAACACAGCCCACAATGCAGATCTCGAATGGGACATCAACAGGGAACCCAGGGACACATGAGACCAGTAGTAAGAAGCCATCAGACCACTAACATGATCTGGACAAAACCAAAGCACATATTAAATGTTACTGAGAACAAAGACACCCTGTGAAATCCCAACATGCCTGTCACAGCCTCCATAAATAACTCCAACTGACCAGATCCGAGACATCACAAACACATTTAACGTGACCAGCACAGGAACCTCAGTCAGAAAAACAGCATGATAAGCTAATGGTCAAGTGCAGATCTAAAAGCTGGCCAGGAAACATACCAGTTAGGTGGGAATAGGCCAGATGTCTGTGTGCTAGGGATCATCATTAGTGTGTATCTTGGGTGTCTATGTAGGGCATGCTGACAGTATGTCTGGAGATTCTCTGTTGATAAAGTTGGGGTATATTTTGATTTGTCTGCTGGTCAGGTGAGGAGACTGACATAATACTGTGCCTATCAGGTTTGTGGTCTTCTGGGGGTCTCTTTGCTGGTCAGGTTCCATTTCTGCTGGGGCCTCTATGCTTGCCATGCATAGTGTCAGCCTGGTGTCTCTGTTATGGTCATGTTATAGAGTCACTGGGACTATTATAAGCTCATCAGGTTTTGGGTCTGGTGGGGGTCTCTGTGCTGGTACATTTGGGGGATCTGCTGAGAGTCTATGCTGTTCATCTGAGGGGTCTTCTGGTGGTCTCTAAGCTGGTCAGGTAGGAGGTGTGCCAAAGGTCTCTATGATGGTCAGATTGGTTGTTGGCCTAGAGACTCTGTGCTTGTCAGGTTGAAGTTCTGGCCAATCTTCATGCTACTCATGTTGGGGACTTCTGGGTACATTTCAGGTGAGGTAGGGGTTCTCCAGGTGATTTCTTGCTGGTCAGATTAGGTGTCTGCTACAGGGCTCTTTTACATGTCACACTTCAAATGGACCTGGTTGGGGGTCTAGCTAAGGACTTTCTGCTTGTCTCAGGTATGTCTGGGGTCTCTGTTCTCGTCACATTGGAGATCTGCATTCAGAGTTCAGTAGGTTGGGATTCTTCTGGGGCTGTATATGATGGTCAGGTTCTGGGTCTGCTGGGTCTCTCTGTGGTGGTCTTGTGGGTCTGCAAGGAGTCTCTGTGCTGGTCATTTGTGTGTTCTGTCAGAGTTCTCTGCTGGTTAGGATTAGGATATGCTTAACGTCAGTGCGCCTGGTCACACTGAGGTTTGCTTTGGGTATCAGTGCTGGTCTGTTTGGAGAATTTCTAGGGTATCTCTGCTGTTCAGGTTAATGGACTGTTGGGTACTGTCCTTGTCAGGTTAGGTGCCCACTGGAAGTCTATATCCTTATCAGATTTTAGGTCAGCAGGAATCTTCGTGCTTGTCATGTTGGATTTCTGCATGATGTCTTTGTTGGTCAAGTTTGATGTCCATGGGTTTTATCTGGTCTGGTAAGTTTGGGGTCATTCTGTGGTCTCTGTGCAGGAAAGGTTAGGGTTCTGCTGGGGATCTCTCTTCCCAGTGACATTTGAAAGCAGTCTGGAATCTCCTCTGGTCAGGGTTGGGATCTCTTAGAGTCTCTCTTCTGGTCTCTGTTCCTGTGGTCTCTGTTCTGGTCACATCAGAGGGCTGCACTGGGAGCTCTGTTCTGGTCAAATTTGAGTGCTACTGGGGCTGTCAGTGATGGTCACATTTTAGGTCTGCTTGTTCTCTCTTTGATGGACAGGGTCAGGGTGTTCTAGGAGTTTGTATGCTTGTCATTTGGGCATTCTGTCAGTGTTCTCTGTGCTTCTTAGGATGGGGTTGTGATTGAGAACTATGCACTTGATAAGGTCATGGGTCTGCTTGGGGTATCTGTGCTGGTGTCTTTCGGGTTTCTTGAGGTGTTTCTGGTGTCCAGGTTAATGGACTGCAGGGTACTGTGCTATTTGGTTTGGGTGTCCGGTTGGGGTCTCTTTCTCTATCAGGTTTCAAGGCTGCATGCATTCTTGTTCTTGTCAAGTTGAGTTTCTGCCTTAGTTATCTGTGTTGGTAAAGTGTCAGGTCAGTGGGGTGTCTCTGTCCTGGTCATATTGGAATCAGCAAGAGGTCTCTGTGTTAGATAAGTTGGAGGTTCTGTTGGTGATGTCTGAGCTGGTTAGGATGAGGTCTTATGGAAGGTTATGTGCTTATTTATTTTGGTGTCCACCTGGGGTTCTCTGTTCTGTTCAGATTGGCAGTTTGCTGTGGGTCTTTGTGCTGGTCAGGTTGGCATTCTACATAAAGTCTCTGTGGTCGTGAGGTCGGAAATGTGCCTGGGGACTCTGGGCTAGTAACTTTTGTGTTCAGTTCAGGGTGTTTGTACCAACTGAGGTTTGGGGTTCTCCTGGGTTCTCTGTGATGGTGAGGTCTCTATGTTGATGAGGTTTGGGGTCTTCATGGAGTCTCTACATTTGTCACTTATGTATCCAACTTTGGGTCTCTGTGCTGTTCAGGTTGGGGTTCTGCTATGGATCTTTGTGCTGGTCAGGTTTGAAGGCTGGCAGTGTCCCACTTCTATTCAGGATGGGAATCTACATATGGTTTATATATCAGTCTTGTAAGCATTATGCCAGGAATAACTCTGTCTGATCAGATTTGGGGTGTGCTAGATATCCTTTCCAATTGTAACCAAAACGAGAAATGGCCTGAACCTAGGATGAGGGAAAATGGTTTAACCCCTGGCATGGGGCATTTGAAAACAGATAGATGCTATAAGGTCCAAGTTTATCAAGGCTCTGTGGGTGGGGCCCTTTTAGGAGACAACTATGAGACATCATGGATGATTCAGACAGGTCTCTTCACACCCTCCTAAATGTGCTGTATTTGGGAACTCTCTTTCTCATGTCCACTCCAGGCAGGCTTGTGTGGAGCTACACTGTGCCTGCCCTCAGTTGCCTTCCTCCAGACCATGGCCTCCCACTTGTGCTTCATTCCCTGGGAACTGGCCTGAAGCCCAAGGCTGAATTCTGTAAAACCAGAGGGAGGTGGGTATTTATCAGGGAAGCCCCTGACTTTCCACATTCTTTCTCTCTTTGAGAATTGTCTATATACTTTAGGAGGTCATGCCAGAGCCATGCCCCTCTTTGCATGTGATTGTACAAACCTCACATGAGGAAATAATGGCTGGAGGCCCCCAATAGCCTCAAGAATTTGATGGTCATGGGCAGGGGAATGGGGCTGCCTGGCTTCAGGCCAGGATATAAGCTGAGTTGTGCTGTCATGGTCTCTTGCCTTGGACTGATCTCCGGTTGTGGTGAATCCCAAAGACTGGCTGGGGGCACTCTTGGGCCCTGAGTTCAGATGTGTGTGTTGGGGAGTCACTGTTCTGAGCTTGCAGCACTCTCATAATCTCAGGGAGCCTCTCACATTCCAGTGAAGAACAGCAGTACTGGTAGGCAGTGGCTAGTCTCACTTCAGACCACTGTTGCGGACCCGGATATTGCAGCCCTGCTGAAAAACAGGGAAACCATTCTGGGAAGGGTTGCAATTTTCATCTGGATTCGGAAGATACTGACATTCATAGAATTCAGAGCTACTAATCCCTAAACCTGGTGTAGTTTCTGGGGCCTGGTCTGGGCAGGACTGAGCCATGTTTTTGCTGGGCATACCATAAAAACAGCTATGGGGTCCCCTTATCAGCTAATATCTGAGCTCTCCAGCATCCCAGAGTCCACAGAGATGACTGGTTGATCTAGAGGTTCAAAAGCCCTGAAATAGAGACTCCCAATGGTTTCCTGTGAAACTAGGCCTTAACTAAGAATCAGAGAATGTCAGAGAAATCACAGGTACCACAGAGGACCAGCCACATCATTAGAAGTTGATGTCTGAAATGGGAAGAATGTGGCCAGCTTCATTCTGATTGAAACCATAATTTTGACAGGTAGATCAAGAGGTGTCTTTGTCCATTCCAAGTTTCATGGGGTAAAATTGAGGTGTAAGTTTGAGTCTATGGTCTCACAAAACAAAGTTTTGTGGGTAGAAGCTGTCAGTCTCTTCCTACTCACCATTTTGGATCTGTAGCTAGTGGCATGTAGGTCTGCATGTGTTCTCTATTTTGGTTATATCAGCGATATGCCAGAAATCTCAATGTCCAGTCATGTGGAGGGTGTGCTGAATGTTCTCTCCAATTCCAACTGATGCTAGAAATGGCATGAACCTAGTATGAGGAGAAAGGGTTTAATTTCTCCCAAAGGACATTTGGATAACAGCTGAAGGATGTCAAGTCCCACCTTACCAGGACTCAGAGTTTGCAGCTCCTCTAGAAACCGACCATGAGACATCATTGATGATTCTGACAGTTCTTCACAAACACTTTTGAATATGGTATAGTTGAGAACTCCTTTTTGTGTGCACTGGGGACTGAATGGTGTGAAGCTACCCTGTGCCTGCTACTAGTTGACTCCCTCCTGACTGTGGCCTTCTGCTGGAACTTTGTTTCCTGGGCACTGGCCTGGAGACCAAGGCTGGATTCTGTAACATCAGAGGGAAGTGGATATTTATAATAGAAGCTTCTAAATTTTGAACTTCTTCCTCTCAGAAATTTCTGTATACAATGAAAAGTGGTGCTACAGGTATGCCCTTCTTTGGGTCTGCTTGTACAAACTGTCCCTGAAGAAAGAAAGACTGGAGTCTCCCAACAGACTCAGGAGCCTGGTGGTCATGGGCAGGGCATTGGGGCTGCCTGGCTTAAGGCCTGGAGATCAGCTGAGCTGTGTTGTTAAGGTCTCTCACCTAGGGATGAGCTCTCCTTTTGCTGTATCCCAAAGACTGATTGAGGTAGATTCTTTGCTCTCTGTTCTTATGTGTGTCGTGGGCAGTCACTGGTGTGAGCTTGTGGTGTTCAGCACAACTCAGAGTACCTCTCACATTCCACCAAACTAATCTCAGCAGTATTGGAGGAACCCTGACCTGTCTCACTACAGATTTACTGCTCCAGACCAAGATACTGAAGGTCTCCTGAAAAACAGAGCACCCATGTTGCGAAGGGTTGGAGGTTAATACCCAGAGGATATTCACAGGGTTCAGGTCTACAAATCCATGAGTTTGATGTACTTTGCAAAGCATGCTGAAAGGCAGGACTGGGACAAGTTCTTGATATGTACACCATAATTCTCCTCTGAGGAATCTGTTGTGTCCTAACAGCTGAGGTCAAATAACCCAGGATCCTTGAGGTCTGGAGGTTTATCTATGGGTTGCAAAGCCCTGAGATACATTTAGATCCCCCCTGATGTTTTCTGTGAGTTCAGTTCCCTACTACACCCACAGAGAATGTCAAGGAACACACAGAAACCACAAAAGACTGATCACAGAAGCTAAAATTTAATGTGGAAAGTACATGATCAGGCCACAATGGCCAGCTCCATTCTGATTGAACTCTGCAAACTTGAAAGATAGATCAAGCAATAGCTTGGTTCACAACAATTCCCATGAGTCACTGTTGGCATGTAAGTGGACGCCCATGTTCTGCCACTTTCAGGTTTTATAGGTAGAAGCCATCACTCTCTGTCTGCTTTCCACTTTGCTTTTGTGGATGATGGGATGTACCTCCAACTGTGGTCTCTGTGATGGTCATATGAGCTGTATGCCAGAGACATTTATGTTTGTTCACTTTTGAGTTGTTTTGGATGATCTTTCCAATCCCAATTAAATCTAGAAATAACCTGAACCCAGGATCAGGAGGAGGGGTTTAATATCTGCTAAGGAGGCTTTAAATAACAAATAAATTCTGTCAGTTCTCACCTCATCAACCCTCTCAATATGACACCCCCTCCAGGATGCATCCAGGAACCAACACTGATGATTCATACTGCTCTATTCATAGAGTTGTATAAGAGGTGTAATTAGGAACTTTGTTTCTCACGATGTGCACTTCGGTTTTGTGGTGTTGAGCTACAGTGTATCTGCCCCCAGTGGCTTCTCTTTCACTATGGCATCTCCCTTGTCATTCATTCCTTGGGCACTACCCTGTAGCCTAAGTTTGGACTCTGCAATACCACCAGGTGGAGGGTATTTATAACAGAATTCGCTCATGTCCCAACTTCATCCTCTGTTTGAAAATTGTCTAAATTATATTGAAAATGGTGTCAGACCCATGCCCCTCTTCAGGTATGCTTGAAAAAAAACACCCATAAGGACACAATGGCTAAAGACACCTAAGGATATCAAGAGCTTGGTGTTCATGGGCAGGGCATTGGGGCTGCTTGCCTTCTGGCCTGGAGATCAGTTGAGTTGTGCTTTGTCATGGCCTCTTGCTTCCAGGCTAAGCTCTGGGCTTGGTGTATTCCAAAGGCAGGCTGGGGAGGACTCTTGGGATCTGAGATCTTATGTGTGTGGTGGCATCACAGGTCTGAGCTTGTAGTGCTCTGCTCACCTGAGGGTGACTCTTACATGCCACCAAGGCACAGCAGTACCAGTGGGCATTGGTCAGTCTCTCTGCAGACCATTGCTACAGACCAGGATACTGCAGGCCTACTATACAACAGGGAACCCATGCTGGGAAGGGTTGGAATTTTCATCTGAACCCAGAGGATACTGTCATTCACAGGGGTCAGGATTACTCATCCCTGAGACCGATGTATTTTTTCAGGGTGTGATGGGGGCAGGACTGAGTCAAGTTTTGCTGGGTACACCATAACCCACCCTTGTTGGCTCTTTTATCCACTAGTAGTTGAGAACTCCCACACCTCAAAGTTCTCAGGGACTGCAGGTTGATACAGGTTTTGCAAGGAACTTAGTACACTTAGAGATCCACAATGCTTTCCTGTGAAGTCAAGTTCACACTATGCCCTCAGAGAATATCAGGGGACCCACAGTCAGAAGAGGACTTACCACATCTTGAGAAGTTGACATCTAAAGTGGACAGAAAGTGGCCAGGCTACCATGGTCAGCTTCTTTCTGATTGAACCTTTCAACCTTGGCAGTTAGATTGAGAGGTTTCTTTTGTCCATACCAAGTTCCATCGTGTGCACATGGCATGTAAGATGGTGTTTATGATGTGTCACCTCCAGGTGATGGGTAATGAACTGCCAGTCTTTTCCTGCTCCTCATTTTGAGTCTGTGGCTAGTAAGCTCTAGGTCAACCTGGGATGCTTGGGCTGCTCAGTCAAAAATATGCTGGAAAGCTCTATGTTCTCTCACGTTAAGGCGGTGTTGGATGTTCTTTATAATTTTACCTTAAGCTAGAAATGGCCTGAACCTAGAATTAGCAGGAACGGTTTAATTTCTACAAAGGAGGCTTTGGAGAAACCTGCACTGTCAAGTTTCACCTTACTGGGACTCCGAAGGTGCGACCCCTCAAAAAGGCATCCATGAGACACCACTGATGATTCAGACAGGTCTCTGCTTATCCTCCTCAATGTGAGGTACTTGGGGACTCTGTTTCTTATGTGCACTTGAGACTGGATTGGATGGAACTACCCTGTGACTTTCCTCAGTTGTCTGCCTCTTGACCATGGCTTTCCACTGGTTCATCGTGCCCTGGGCACTGGTAAGGGGCCCAAGACTGGTTTCTGTAATACAAGAGGGAGGCAGGTATTTATAATTGAAGCCACTCACTTCCCTAATTCTTTTTCTAAGCATTCTCTGTACACTCTGGGAGGTGTTGGCACAGTATTGCCATTCTTCAGGTTTGCTTGTGCAAACCCTCATTACTAAAGTTTGACTGGAGATCCCCAAAAACCTTAAGAGCTTGGTGCTCATGGCAGCAGATTGGAGCCACCAGATTCAAGTCTGGAGAATAGCTGAGCTGTGCGGTGCTGGGGTCTCTTGCCCCTGGCCTAAGATCTGCTTTTCGTTTTATCCCAAAAGCTGGCTTGGGTACACTCCTGGGTTTTGGGTTTTTATATGTGTTGTGGGGAGTCACTGGTGTGATCTTGTGGTGCTCTTCCCAATTAAGGTTGCCTCTCATATGCCCCCAAACTAAGCCCAAATTACTGGGAGAACACTGACCAGTCTCACTGCAAACCTACTGCTATAGAGCGAGATACTGCCTGCCTCCTTAAAAACAGGTCACCAATGCTGGCTAGTGTTGGAGGTTTCACCTGGACCAAGACATTACTGTCATTCACAGGGGTAGGGACCACTCATATCTGAGGCTGATGTAGTTTCCAAGGCCTGGTGTAAAGAAGGACTGGGCCAAGCTCTTCCTGGGTACACCATAACTCACCCCTGTGGGACCCTTGTTTGCTAATAGCTGAGGTTTTCATCACCCCATGGTCCTCAGCGAATGCCTGTTGATCAAAAGTTTTGAAAGTGCTAAGATACACTTAGAGCACCATAATGCTTCCTTGTGGGGCCAGATCTTCACCATGCCCTCATAGAATGTCAGAGTTCCCACAGGAACCACAGAGGACAGACCACAACCTAAGAAGCTAACATCTAATGTAGAAATGTGGCCAGCTTCATCTTGATTGAATCCAGTAAACTTGGAAGCTAGATTGAGAGGTTTCTTGGGCAACACCAAAATCCATGGGCTGCAGTTTGGGTGTATGTTTGTGCCTAAGGTCTGCCACACTCAAGTGTCAAGGGTAGAAGCTGCAAATCTCTGGTTGCTCCCCATTTTGTTTGTGGTTGGTGGGTTGTAGGTCTATGTATGGTCTCTATGTTGGTCATAATAGTAGTATGCCAGGAACCACTATTTTGTTTCACTTTGAGTGTGTATTGGATGACCTCAACAATCCCAACTGAAGCTAGAAATAACTTGAACCTAGGATCAGAGGGAGAAGTTTGCTTTCTGGCAAGGGGCCTTCGGAGAACAAATGGAGACTTTCGGTTCTGACCTTACCAGTTCTCTGAGTATGATGCCTTTCCAAGTGGCATCCACAAGGCATCACTGATGATTCTTACAACTCTTGTCATACCCTCCTTAATATGGTATAATTGGGAACTCTGTTTCTCATGATATGCACTTCAGACTGAAAGGGAATGAGCTACCCTGTGCCTGTCCCCATTTCCTCCCTCCTAACCATTGTATGTCCCTGGCTCTTCATATCCTTGGACACTAGCCTGGAGCCCAACACTGAATTATGTAACACCAGTGAGAATAGGGTATTTATAATGGAAACTGCTCACATCTCACCTTATTCCTTTGTTTAAGAATTCTCTAAGTTCTCTGAGAGGTGGTGCCAGACCCATGCACCTCTTTGAGTCTGCTTTTAGAAATTCCCCAGAAAGAAACAATACCTGGATAAACTCAACAACCTCAATAATCTGGTTGTCATGGGCAGGGTATGAGGGCTGCCTGACTTCTGGCCTGGAGATCATCTGAGTTGTGCTTGATCATGGCTTCTCATCCTTGGGCTGAGCTCTGGTCCTGGTGTTACCCAAAAGCAGACTGGGTTGTACTGTTGGACTCTGATTTTTTATGTGTGTGGTGGGAGTCACAGGTCTGAGTTTCTGTCACACTGCATAACTGAGGGTGCTTAATACATGCCACCAAACACAGCCCAGAAATACTGGGGGAGGGTTGGACAGTATCACTGCACACACAGAGGTGCAGACTGGGATACTGCAGATCTCCTGGAAAAAAAGGCCACCCATGCTGTGAAGGGTTGTAGGTTTCATCTTGATTCATAGGATACTGTCATACATGAGGGTCAGGGCTACTTATTTTCGAGGCTGATGTAGTTTCCTGGGCCTGGTGGGGGCCAAAACTAGGGCATCTTCTAGCTGAATATATAGCATAACACTTTACTACAGGACCTGAGATTTGCTAATCGTTGAGGCGTCAAGCAGCTCAAAGTCTTCAGGGATTAGACGATGACATAGATGTTGGAAAGACCTGAGGTACACTCAGAGCCCCCAAAACTTTCCTGGAAAGCCAAGTATCCACCTCAGAGCACATTAGCAACTGACAGGGTCCAGAGAAGACTGAATATATTTTGAGAAGCAGACATCTAAGTTGGGAAGAATGTTGCCATGCTACTGTAGCCAGCTGCATTCTGATCTAACCCTATTAACTTGGCACCTTGATAGACATGTGTCTTAGTTCACACCAAGTTCCATGGGATGGAATTGACATTTGAGTAGCTTCCACAGTCTTCCACTCTCAGGTGTAATGGGTAGAAGCTGGCAGTCTCTGGCTCCTCTCCATCTTGGGTGAGTGGCTGGTGAACACTCAATCATATCAAAGTTTTTCTGATCGGCTCTAAGGTCAATAATCAACATTTGGGAAGAAGCAACTTTTATATGAAAATACACCTTTGTATAGAACTTGGGAGATATTTCTGGATGCTGCATTCCCTTGAGTCAGTAACCAGGCCCTTTAGCTCTGGTGGCTGACCCCTTTTAGTGCCCACAGGGTTTAAGCATTCAGGCTTTATAATGCATTGTCCCAGGAAGCAGGCCCCAAATCCCTTGTCACTGGGGGAAGTTACGTGGTGGACATGGGTTACTATGACTTAGGAAAAAGGTAAAACTGAGACCTGAAGCACTTAAACAATGGAGTCTGAGGGTGCTCACTTTCTTGCCTGAAATCAGAGCCACTGCATTGAGAGGCAGTAGGACATCTGAAACCATGCCAATCAAGTCCAGTGACAGATCATGAGACACCTGAAATGACATGAAACTACATCCAGGGGTGGGAGTGAAACACATGCAACAATATAGAGCTACACCATAAAGGGGCTGTGGAACACCTGGAATGACACAAATCAACCTCTTAATGAGTGAAAGTGGGACACTTAATGTGAACAGGAGACACCTAAGGGAGTGGTAGTTGTACACCTGAGATAATATGAAGCCACCCAAAGGAGCAACAGTTGGGCGCCTTGGAAGAAACAAAGTGATTTTAATAATTTACAGTGGGACAGCTGTGGCGATGTGAAACCACATGTGTAAGCACCAGATGGACACATTACGTGGCACAAATCCACTGGACTAAGCATAAATAAAACACATGAAATGACACAAAACCATTTGATAAGAGGCAATGAAAAACCTGGAATGAAGTGGTGCCACCCTGATGAGAAATAGTTGGATGCAGAAGGAGGGGCAGAAACACTCAAGTGAGTAGCAATAACACACATGGAATGATGCAAACCCTCTCAAGATAACAGCTTTATGGCTTTACAGATCACATGGAGCCACCACAGTGAGAGGCAGTGGAAAACCTTGTGTAATGCATGAACAGCCCAATGAACAGCGTGGGATACTTGAAAACATGGAGAGCCACCACCAGGAGAGGCAACAGGACACTTGAGGCAACATGGAACCATCTAATTGAATGGCATTGTAAGACCTGGGAACATGATGCCCTACTCCGAGTGACAGTGAGACATACATGATGATGCAGAACCACAGGTGTTAGCATCAGTGACACATATGGAATGAGGCTTAGAAACCCCAGTATACTGAGGTGGGACTACTGGGAAGATGCAAAGCCACTTTATTAAGCAGCAGCAGCATACCTTGGGCTACCCAAGTGATTGTAATTGAAATACATGAGACAAAGCAGAGCCACATGATTAAGCAAAAGTGAGACAGTTTGGAGAACAAAATTTACATCAATGAACAGCAGTGATGAATCTGGAATACTGCATAGACACTTTTGTGGGCAGCAATGAGACACTTGGGAAGAAGTAGACCACTTCAGGGAGTGACCATGGAACACTTGTTATGATACAAGGCCAGTCAGCAAAAATAAATATATGGGATGGCACAAGGTCACCATTTGTAAGTCACAGTAATAACTGGAAATGATGAGAATCCACCTTTGTGAAAAGTAGTTGGACATGTGAGACATTGCAGAGCCACATGAATGAGCATCATTGGTACAAGCGACACAACATGGATTCACCCCAGTAAATGACAGTCAGACAATTCAAACAAAGCTGAGTCACACCAGTGAGTGGCAGTGAACAAGTTGATATGATATCAGACAACTCCAGTGAACTTCACTGGGACACCAGAGATGTTGCAGAGACACTCAAGCTGCAACAGTGAAGCACAAAAATTCACAGAAAATGGCTACATAAATGGCACCAGAATATATAGGATGAAACAATGTCACTCTGGTGAGGTGCATTGGAACAACTAGGATGACTCAGAACCACCGAAAAAAGTATCAGTGAGGCAAATGGGACCATGCAAAGCCACCCAAGAGAGTGGCCTTCAGACATGTGATACCTCACAAAGCCATCAGAGAGGCAGTAAAACCTCCAGTAATGCAGAGTCATTCCAATAGCTTCAGTGTGATACCTAGAATAAGGAGGAGCCACCAGAGTGAGTAATAGAAAGACACCTGAAATGAAACTAAGCCACCATAGTGAGTTGAAATAGCAGACCTGAAGAAAATGGTAGCGACTCAATTAAATAATAGTTTGAAACCTGAAACCATGTGGAGAGACCCCAGTGAGAGGCAGGGCAACACATGGGATGGTACAGAACCTCTTCAGTGAGACACATAGGGTGACACAGAGGAACCCCAGTTAACAGAAGTGGAACAATTAAGACTACAGGTCTCCAGAACTCAGAGCAGCTAAGGAATATGTTCAACAATTGGAGTCACCTATGTGATAAGAAGTAATACAGTAATACACGTTAGACAACACAGAACCATCCCCGTGAGTGATAGTGATTATAGAGAACCTGGAATAATGCAGGCTTATGCATGTTTAACTGTAATACTGAAAACAAATCCGGTCTGAAGTTTCAGTGATGCTTTACAGAACATGTACCAATTATACATATAGTAATCACTTGGTAAATGATTGGAAACAAATGATGTTTATAGAAGTGGAACCATTTCCACTGGTTTTTACAGCCTGAAGTTGTTGGGACTTAATTTCTCACAATGGAACCCTGGGCTGAAAACCTAATGAGGGTCTGGGAGAACTTGCTCCTCAGGAGAGACACCCATAGCTAAAATATTTCTCTCAAATATTAGCAGCCACCTTGAGGGTCTTTCAAACTTTTATATTGTTCTCTTTCTTTCAGTCTCCATAATAATAACTATTTTCTTGTTACTAATTTTAGAACTTCTTTTCTTTTACTGATGAGATACAATTATTTTTCTTTATTTTTAGATGCTATAAATCTAAGCACCACAACACACATGTACCGGGTTCAGCAAGTTTGCAAAGAAACAGGTCAAGTTTTATCACAACTGTTTCCACCACAAATTTCACAGACCACAAGACATTTTACTCTGGAGGAGATCCCATATCCAGTCTCAGACAGGTCTTAAACTAAAACCATAGGTAAAATAAAAATTTAGACACTTGTTCGCTTTTATTTTATTAAGAGTTTTAAATCATGAAAGGCTTTTCAATTTCATCAAACAGCTTTTCTTTGCTTTTAGCAAAGATAATATAAATAATTTCTTCACTGCATTTAAATGGAGTATTGTTTGGGTTACGTTTACTAATATAAATCAAATATAATAATTTTAATCGTGTTTTGCCCATAGTTTTTCTGTTGCCCTTTGGTTGGGTTTGAGTTTGATGTGTTGCCAGCTTTACAAAATGATTTAAAATTCTTTCCCTTCTACCTCCTTTTTCTGATCAGAAGCTTTTAATATTATTCAAGTATCTCTTTCTAAAATTGTTAGAAATTTGTTGTTAAAATTACAGGGCTAAATGCATTTCTGCAAGAAGGCGGTAAGTTCTCTGAATACTCCATTTGTTCCTTATTAACAGGTCTATTTAGAATGTTTCTATTCTTTTGGGGTCAATTTAGCTGACACGTGTTCTTTTCTAGATCTCTTTTATCTTCAAACAGTTCAGGAAATACTGCTTTTACCTATTTTTACTTCCCTCACATTGTAGTAATATTTTTCTAATTATTCTCTACTATTAATAGTTCATTGTTTTTATTTTTGTTGGTTTTTGATATTTAAAAACAACTCTTGAATTTAGTAATTGTGCTTTTTATGTTTCTTTTTTTATATTTCTACATAAACGATTTCTCCCACATTATATTAATTTTTTGGTTATGTGTCCCTTAAATTTATTTACTTTTATTTTGTAGTTTTTTTGGGTTTAAAAATTAATTCATGCATTTTTATTTATTCTTGCTAATCAATGTAAGGATATATGGGGGGTGTTTCCTTGTGGTGCTGTGGTTAGTTTTTTCACTCTCACCTTCACAGCCTGGGTTGGATTCCCAACCAAGAAACCAACCAGAAAAGAAAAAGAATTAATGGCACAGAAAAAAATTTTTTGAATGCTTTTACAAACTAATTCTGTGGATTCTGGTGTCATGTTTTCATTGTTATGTTTACATATTTTACACTTTCAGTATTGAGATTCAGATTAATTATTTAAGTATTCTTAAATGAAAGTTTCTTAAAATTTTTACAAAAGGCATTTATGATTGATTTTCCTTTCTAATATGTCTTTTTTTTTTAATTTCTGAGTTGTCCCAATGCTTTCTGTAGCATTTCTCCTTAGTTGATACTCTAGTGAGGCTTTATGTCCGGCCTAATAAAAGGCCAACTTGTAAAACTGCTACATGAACACTTGAGCAGGTTTGCATATTTTCTGTTTCCATGGCATATAATTAGACATATATTAATTATATTCACCTTAGTAAGTATATCATTTAAGTCTTATATATTGTGATGTATTTTGCCTACTTTTATCTCTTATATAATGAGTGCAGTGAATTAATATTCTGTCACTGGCATATTTCTGTTCATCCACGCCATGTGTTTTTGTGTCACAAATGTTGATTTCAAATTATTTGGGTCACAAAACCTAAGGTTTGTTCTGGCTTAAATTCAAATACTGGCCCTATCACATATTAAGAGTTTGTTTTTTGTTGAGTTAATTTACTGAGCTGAGCTGCCCTTGTCTGGAAACTGGGATAATAATCCATACATTGTGGAATAATGACATAATTTGGAATGATGCCTGTGAAGTACCAGGTCCATGGAAATGCCAATGAACTGTTGTGGCTTTAATTCTCACTGTCACTATTCTTGTTCTTGATGAGAAAATATAATAGTTAGCATCCATATTAAAGGTATGGCCAGCAGAGCACTTTTCAAATGATTTCTGTACCTCTCTGGAGGTCATTTAGCTAAATACGTTTAGCACAAACGTTACTTTTTATGTCACTGATGCCAATTTGATGCTGTTACCCCTCATACTGCTGATAATTTGTAAGCTGTCATTACTTTTCTACTTCTGCAGCTATTATTGCTTATACATAAATAATTTTACTTTTCTGCTACTTCTTTTCTAATGTGTCTTAAAATATAACTGTTTCTCCTGGTGTTTTTATTGTATTGTACCACTACTGCAATCATGGTTCATGAATTACAACTGTTAATTAGCATTTTATTATAAAAGAAAATGAGACCAGAAGTGGGATGATCGAGGTACAATTCTAGTCTTTCCACATATTCAAATATATTGCTTGTTTTCTCTGAACAGGTACTTAATCTGGCAGACAAAGGCATCAGTGCTTTCATAGTTTCCTCACACTGTTGTTATGAGGTTCAAATGAGATGATGCTTGTGAAATCCCTGCAAAGGCACTAAAGATTCTTTGAGATTATAAGATCCCTGTGTCTTTCATTGTTCCTGAAAAATATATCTTGTGTATGTGTGTGAGAGAGAAGAGGGAGGGATGAGATAATAGAGAAAGATATGAGGAGGTAAATATTGACAGCAGATGATAGAATAGGGTGCCTCAATTTCTACATGTAGTCCTTGCCCAAATGTGTTCATACAGAGAAAGGATCATGCTGGGCTTCAGATTCTGGGGCTGCCTTAATTCTGCTCATTCTGGAAAGAGAAATTAGGTTTAGAAAGGCCAAATTGTAAATAACACTTTCTTTTTAGAATATGGAATCTCAATTTTCAAGATAAATATAAGTATCCATAGATACCATAGTCTCAGTTCTACACAGCAAAAGAAAGCTTTAGAAATAAAGGCAACTAAATGCATGAGAAAATATTTAAAAGCAATGTGTTTATTAAGGGGCTAATATTTGTAATATATAGAGAACTAATGCAACTCAACAACAAATAACCACACAGTCCAATTAAAATATGGCAAAGGACCTGAACAGACACTTCTCCTATGAATACACACAAACAGCAAACAGATATGTGAAAAAGTGTACACTTTCACTAGTTTCTAAGGAGATGCAAATAAAAACCATAATGAGACACCATTTCACACCTTTTAGAATCATTATTCTCAACATAGCAAGAAATAAGTAGTGTTGAAGAGGATGTGGAGAAAAACTCTCATAAATTGATGGAGATAATGCAAATTGGTATAACTGCTATGGAAAACCGTATGGTACTTTCTCAATTTTTTTTTCATTTTTTTAAATTCATTTATATTGTTAGACTTATTGGGGTGACATCTGTTAGCAAGGATTACATGGGTTTCAGGCATACAATTCTACAGTGCATTGTCAACTTGATGTATAATAAGTTCACCACCTAGTGTGAGTTCTTTTTCCATCACCTTATATTTAGCTTCTCCCCCTCCTCTCCCACACCCTCCCCTTTCTCCCCTTCCTAAACCTTACCCATAAATTCTTCTTCTAGATATCTATTCCCCAAATTTGAAAACCTGAATCCACAAAGATATATGAATCATAATGTTAACTGCAACACTGTTTGCTGTGGCCAAATCATAGAAACAAAGTAATTTTTGATTGATGATTGGATAACATCCTTGTGGTACATATACACAATAAAGTATTATTCAGCCATAGGAAAAGATGATATACCATAATTTGTGATAACTTGAATGGACTTTGAGGTCATCATGCTAAGTATGTCAAACAGAATAATAACAAGCATCCTTTGTCTTTTCTCATATATACAATATAAAACTGAAAACAATAAAGAAACAGAAACTTATGGACACAGTAAATAGATTAGCAGTTACCTGAGAATAAGGGAAGAAGTTGTGAAGGCATAAAATATGTGGTGATGAAAGGAGAACTGACTCTAATTAGTGAACACATAATGCAAATCATAGACTATATATTGTAGAATTGTGCACCTGGAACCTCTGTAAGATTAACTAACCAACTTTACCACAATAAATTTAACAAGAAAAATTATTTAGCCAACCCACATTCTTCCCAACACCCACCAGTCTAACAAGGAGTGAAGATTCTGTATATTGTGAGTCTATTCCCCAGGCAAAAGAATTTCCAAGTTTCCAACATAACTACTTGGTTGAGGGCTGACCTGAGCTCCAAGCAAGTACAGCGAATGTTCCTTCCAGGGTTTAACTAGGCACCATTTTGCTGGACGCCCCCTAATATTGAATGATAGAAAATAAAGATGAATATAGTCAGCCACTTGCACACTTTGGCCTGGAGGAGACAGAGGTGATGACCAGAGAGAAAAAAGAGAAATAATGATGTGTGGGAAACATCTGTCACTGAGGTTCTCAACATTCTGCAGGCTGTGGTCTCCAGACTGCACTCCAGGATTCCAAAAAGAAAACCACCATTTTGCCAGAATTGGGCATAATATTTAAAACTATAATAATGAAGGTAAAACTTTTAATTTTGTGATCAGCCTTTCTAAGGAGACTGATAATTCTGGCAGTGCACAGAAACAGGAAAACAGATAAAATCACATCTGAAAGCCAACACTACAGTGGACACAAGAAAGATACAATCTTTTGTAGGCTGCTTGGCTATAAAAGACCTCTTCTCGGGACTTAACATGCCTATCAGTGAGGACAGCTACTGTCCTCAAATGTAGCTAGAGAAGGATCCCAAAGAAGTGGTAGAAGAGAAAAAGAGATTGAGATTTCCTTGGGCTTTAGATTGTCTTACTACTTTGAGAAGTAATCAAGATAGTCTGACACAAATATTTTATTCTTTCATATCACACACAAGAATATAAATCCATGTTAACAACTCATATTTTACTTACCTTTTCCTTGAGGTATCTTTTTTAAATTCATTTTTATTGTTAGACTTATTGGGGTGACATCTTTAGCAAGGATTACATAGGTTTCAGGCATACAATTCTACAGTTCACCACCTAATGTGACTTCTCTTTCCATCACCTTATATTTAGCTTCCCCCCTTCCTCTCCCACCCCATCCCCTTTCTCCCGTCCCTAACCCACTCGTCCCCAAATAAACATTAAACTATTGATTGTGTCCATGGGTTATTTGTTTGTTCATTTCTTTTTTTCTTTGCTTTCAGTTTTATATTCTGCATATGAGTGAAGTCATACAGTTCTTTGTTTTTCTGTCCGGATTATTTCACATAGCATGATGATCTCCAGGTCCATCCATTTTGTTGCAAATGGCAATTTTTTATCTTTTCATATAGCTGAGTAATATTCCATTGTATATATGTACCACAGCTTCTTTATCCAGTCATCTGTCGAAGGGCATTTTGGTTGTTTCCATATTTTGGCCACTGTGAGCAGCGCTGCAATGAACATTGGGGTACATAAGTCTTTGCGGACAAAGGTTTTCAAGTTCTTTGGGTAGATCCACAGAAGGGGGATTGCTGGGTCAAACGGGAGCTCCATTCCCAATTTTCTGAGGAACCTCCACACTGCCTTCCACAGTGGTTGTACCAGTTTGCATTCCCAAGAGCAGTGTACCAGAGTTCCTTTTTCTCCACATCCTCTCCAGCACTTGTTATTCCTTGTCTTGTTGATAATAGCCATTCTCACAGGTGTGAGGTGGTATCTCATTGTGGTTTTGATTTGCATTTCCCTGATAGCTAATGAGGATGAGCATTGTTTCATATGTCTGCTCGCCATTTGTATTTCTTCGTGGGAGAAGTGTCTGTTTAGTTCTTCTGCCCACTTTTCAATTGGGTTGTTTGTTTTTTGTTGTTAACTCTTATTACTTCTTTGTGTATTTTAGATATTAGACCCTTATCTGATGCGTTATTTGAAAATATTTTCTCCCATTCAGTTGGCTGTCTCTTTGCCTTGTTGATGGTTTCTTTTGCTGTACAGAAGATTTTTAGTTTGATATAGTCCCATTCATTTCTTTTTGCTTTTACTTCCCTTGCCTTTGAGGACAGGTTCATGAAGTCTTCCTTGAGTCCTAGGTCTATAAGTTTAGAACCAATGTCTTCTTCTATACAGTTTATTGTTGCAGGTCTTATATGAAGGTCTTTAATCCATTTTGAGTTAATTTTTGTATATGGAGAGAGTTCACAGCTCAGGTTCATTCTTTTGCATATGTTTTTCCAGTTTTCCCAGCACCACCTACTAAAGAGGCTGCCTTTTCCCCATTGTATGTTTTTTGCTCCTTTTTTGAAAATTATTTATCCATTTATTTGTGGGTTTATTTCTTGGTTTTCAGTTCTATTCCATAGGTCTATATTTGTGTTCTTCTGCCAGTACCAAGCTGTTTGGACTATTGATGCTTTGTAATATAAATAGAAGTCAGGGGGAGAAGACAAGATGGCGACTGGAGAGGAGGTTCCTAAAGCCTCTCCCAGAAAACACAATTGAACGGCCGTCCAGGAGCCAAGAAAGCGGACCCTGAGTGACAAACCGGCTGCTGAGAAATCCACAAATTGCAAGTAAACCTGAAGGCTGGCGAGAAAGGGGTGAGTCGGGGAGAGGGAAGGGAGCAGAGACGGACCACGCGGGACGCGATCCCTGCTGACTATTTGGAGCTGCGCAGTTTGGGGGAGGGGAGAGAGACTGGGAAGCTGGGGACGGAAGGAGTTTGGGAGACAGCCTCTGGAACATTTGAGTGGTAGAAGGGCTGAGCGAGGACTCTGAACTGCAAAGATAACACCCCAGCTCTAAGTCCCCTGGAGACCTACACAGGGCTGCAGTTCCTGTTCCCAGCCTGCTGCAAAGGCAACCCTGCTGTCTCAGGCCAGGCCCACAGCTTTGGACTTATGGAGCGGGCACTTCCTCGTGCACCCCAGAGTTCCGAAAGCAGTGTGAGCCTTTAGACAGCCAGGTACTGAATCAGGGCTGGGAAGACTGATTTTCTCCAGCAAAGGCTTTTGTTGGCCTCTCCCCAGGAAATATGCGCATAGCCTCCAAACGCAGTAGGAGATCAGAAACAAGAAACAAACAGCCCCCTCTCCCCCAAAACTAGACCCCCAGCGCCACCTAGTGTCTGCCCTACAGCAAGACACCACAAAAGCAATAATCTGGGCAGTGAACATAAAGCCCTCATGTCAAAAAGGAAGATCCCAGCGGACAGGATGAATTCCTTAAAAACTAAAACTCCTCAGAAAGAACATGAAATTAATCCAGAAGACAGCTTGTTACATCTGGAAGGGTCGAATTTAAG